>VWYK01006846.1:69424-128679 GCA_013399775.1 Semnornis frantzii | reverse complement strand
AAAAAAAAGAAGAAGTCTAAAAAAAGGAAAGGAAAGGAAATGACCCTTCTAGAGATAAAAACCCTAAGTCCTGTCTGTGACACGGTGATATGCCCCCTCCTGCCCGCAGAAAGGAGCCCCAGTGAAAACTCATCATCTCCCTGGAGAGATCTGGGTTAAAAAACTTCAACTCCTGACAATTGCTTGCTGTGTTTTGCTGCCTTCTGCCAGCTCAGCTGGGAGCTAGTCAACAGTGGGATTTAGGGGCCTGAGGACAAATGTCAGCTGGAGGATGCTCTAGTAAGCTCCTGAGGCCAGAGGAGACCATAATTGGAAAGTTCTGGGTAGCATTTCGGGAGTAAGCTGTGCTGTGCTGCAGAGAGGCTGCTTGTACTGGGTTTGCTCAGCTGGGCAGACCAAGACCCTCGAAAATGTGATGAACAGCTCAGCAAATGGTGAAACGTTTGAAGGGGGATGGGGAAGGGCAGACTTCTCTTGGTTAGAAAAGAGGTTTGCACTTAGTCACCCAGCATAGTGCCTGGGGCCCTAACTCCAGACACTGCCGTGCAAAGGCTGACAGCTCGCTCAGACACCAAGCTGTCAGCCTGGGCTTTGTAACCAGAGACAGTTTCCACCAGAGAATACAACCACTGTGCTCCTCACCCTTATACACAGGCACATCCAGTGGAGAGGAGCACAGCCCCAATGAGACCAGCTCCAGAGGCCATCTGCCCCATGGCATGTCCAAGGCAGGAGCTCTCAGGCACTCGAGGCCCACAGTGACTCTTGACTCCAGTTCCATGAGAACCATTGTTAGGAGCTCCCTGTTTCCAGACCACTGCCTTCAGAGTGCAGCTGAGAAGCTGCAGAGCCTGGGGACACAGGTTCAAGGCAGGCCATAGCAGGCAGCAGCAAGAGGCAAGGCACATTGGGTGTACGGTGAGGCTGGATGTGGCCTCTTTCCACTCAGATTCACTGCGGGGGAGACTCTTCCATGGCAGCTGAAACACAAAAGGCAAGGACCAGGAATGAGCCATAAGTCACCATCTCAACAAAGCTGTGGGGAGCAGAGCCCAGACAGGCCAGATATGCAACAGATGGGCATCATGAACCCTGTTCCACTGCCCCAGAAAGCTACTGCAAGGTCTCAGTAGTGGCAAAAGCAGAAGGCAATGCCCAGCACACAGAACTCAAGCAGGAGGAAATGCACTCTCTGGAGGCTTACATCCTCCCCTAGCTTCTCCCAGTTATTTTTGTGTTTGCAGTGAGATTGACAGAAGGGCACAGCAGCAGCCTCATGATTAAGTGGGCAGAAGCCCAAGCCACTCAAAAATGGTATTGGCCACACAGGAGGAAACTGCAGAGTGGTGCAGAACTGCTGTCCCAAAGGTGGAGTGGTGCTCACCCGTGCCAGCACCCTCTGTGGGCCAGGTCACAGCCAGAGCTGACAGCAGCAGTGACATTACACGTGTCACCAGCTCTTGTGTTCTCTCTGAAGAACTTTCCAGGCAGACCGAGCTGTGTGATAGCCCAAAGTCAGATCTCAGCCTTTTACAGAGCTCTAAATGCTTTTTGCACCCTGGTGATTGGTGGATGTTGGAGCAGGGGAGGCTGCTGCTGCCCTGACACTGCTGCTGGGTTTGTTCTCCCAGTACTGGGACTGGCAGGGCAGAGCCTCAGTCTGGGCAGTGCAGGGGCACAGCACTGGAGCTACACACTCAGTCCCTGCTCCGATGGTGCTGCAGGTGGGAGCCCACAAACCAGCTGCCACGGAGCACAGGGCAACTCCAGCAGCGGAAGGGGAAAGCAGCCTGCAGAGACAAAACCCTTTTACTCCCATGACAAATGCCCTACTTGTTCCCGAGCCCAGGGCTTGGGCTGTTCCCTGTGCCCTTCACGTGGCAGCATCACGTGGGAGCTCGCCACTCGCAGGGGAGGAACTGGAGCCGCGGCTGATGCTGCTGCACTGGGGCAGTCAGCTGGGCCTCCTCCCCTCCGGGGTGTAATTAGTCTCCTTGAAGTGGGCCGAGACTGGAATCCCTCAGCCTGGCTCTGAGGCCATAATCAGCCCAGCAGAGGAGGAGAAAAGGCTCCCTCCAGCAGTCTGGCCCAGGCTGCCATCGCACATCCCAGCAACGGAAGGGCAGGTCACGCCATGGGCACGTTTTAAATGTGCAGTGATGCTGCTTTTGGCCTGAGCAGAGAAGAACCACAAAACCATTGCTATCTTTTCCAAACCACAATGGAAAGCCAGCAGCCAAAATGACGCCTCAAATCTCAGCTTCTATTTCAGCAGCTTCAATTAGAGAGCTGCTCTTTTTGGATGCTTTGGTGGACAGCCAGCACAGCAGCTCCTCACCAGCCACAGTTCAGCCAGCCCACCTGTCTGGGACTACAGGAGACTGTCTCTGCCACCCCTCTGCTTCTCCGGTCCAGTAGAAGAGGCAGAAGGAATTTTTATGGGTTTCAAGTTATTACTATTCATCTACAGCTCTAAGAGGGACAAGAATAACACAGAGCTTATGTGCCAGGGTTACTCAGTACAGCCCTGGTCACAAGGCATTGCATCTGCCTGGGCCCTCATGGCAGGAATCACAGTAACAAAGCCTCTACTCACGCTTTACTGCCAACAGTGTGTTCCCGTGGCAGCATGCCACAGAGGTCACCAGGTATGGATGTGTCTCCTCCAGCTGCACTGGCCTCGGTGTCCCTGTCTCCTCGTCTTTCCTACCCAGGCGGCCCCTGGCTCCTTTTCCCCAGGTGCACACCTCACCATCTGCAGAGGGGTTACAGACACCTTGCTGCACACATTGCTCAGAGTGAACAGGCTTCCCTTTTCCCCAGCAACACCCTGGGCTACCTCCAAGGCCCACCTTGGCCACAGCATGAGAGGGCAGAAGAAGCCAGGGCCTGCTGCAGCTCAGGACACAGGGCATTCAGCCTCACCTGCTGCAATGGCCACAGTGAAAGCATCCCCACAAGCCACCACGGTGACCTTCATGGCCTGGAGCCCCACGACCAAGCGGGGTACACGGCTGTTGCGGCTGGAGTTGGTGCCCAGCTGCCCATGCTGGTTGCTCCCAAAAGTGTAACACTGGCCAGAAGCTGAAAACACAGATGAGAGAAACAAGAGGGTGTCATTTGAGGGTGCACTGAAGGCTCTCTGCCATGCTGAGCATCCTGCTCCACAAAGCTCCAGCACTGGGAGCAGGGTGTCTAGTGAGCATCTCCGAGGGAAACAGGCAGGAGAATAGCGTAAATGTAGGTGTCCCCTCAGGGCACATCCCTCTCACCTGTGACAGCAGCCGAATGCGCTGTACCGATGTCACCACACACAATTGGCTCCTGGTTCAAGGGGGCTGACTGGGCACACATGAACATGGTGGCCTCTTCCACCTGGTCCTCTGGGGAAGGCTCCTCTGCTGAGTTGATGCGATCTAGCCCCAGCTTGTTACACCTGCACAGAGGAAAACACAGGTCAGAGCAGGGGGTGCAGACACTCCAGAGAGAAGTCCTGCCCTAGCATAATCACAACACCAGCAGCATGGTGCTAGGGAGAAGGATCACACAGAGATGTCTTTTAGAGCCCCTTGCTCCCACTTCCGGGCTGGCACAGATGGACAGGCCCAGGAGGGCTGTAGGCAAGTTCTGGAGCACAGACCCTCTTACCTGTTGCTCCCACAGGCAAGAATCTGGTTCTTCACAGTGAGGACCATGGAGGAATCAATGCCACAGATGACCCTCTGAGCCTCATGCTCTAGTGGGATTGTGACCTGCTGCGGGGAGTTGTGGCACTCCAGAGTACCCAGCCCAAGCCGACCTAGTAAAGGCAACAGAACAGGATACAGCTGATGGCAGCACACAACCTGAGCACAGCCCCATGAACAACAGCACAGACAGAGCTTCTGCAAGAGCCCAGCCTGGGACCTATCACCGCAGAAGGCAGCAAAACCCAAAGCCCTGCTATGCAGTGAAGCACCTGCAACTCTTCCCCACCCACCTAGCCTGGCACATCTGGAGAGGGCTGTAGGCAAGCAGGGCCTGGGAGAGGAGTGGGAGCAGGCGGTGGAAAGCACAAGTCTTGTTTTGCAAAGCAGACAACTCTTACCATTATCCCCCCTGCCCCAAGCAAACACTTCCCGTTCGTTGGAAACTGCCAGGACGTGAGATGCACCACAGGCCACCTGCACCATCTCATAGCCCAGCAGGGCCTCCACGATCTTGGGCTGGCAAGGGAAGAGCACCAGCCGTCAGCTGAGACCTCCCAGTCTGCCCGGCTGCTCCCATCCCATCCCATCCCTCCCACCCGGCCCCCCCAGCCTCAACACAGTGCTGGCAGCATCCCAGTTTTCATCCAACACAAACACCAGAGAAGTTACTTTTTTTTGTTCCAAACAGTCTTCAAAGGGTTTAGAGACTACATGCCCACAGAACAGAAGATAATGCAAACATCTCTGGGGTGGAAGAAAGCAGCCAGCAGAAGGGTTTGGAGAGGGAAGAGGTTCAGCCGAAGGGCTGGGATTTGCCCCCCTGCCCGTGCCGGCAGTGCCTGGGGCTGTTAACGCAGGCTGAGAGCAGGCAGGGACTTGGTGCAGGATGCGTTGGCTGAAAGGCTCTTGTGCAGAGAAGCTGTGAGCTACCCCCTACATATTCGTTAGGGTGGGGAGAGATCAGGATCTCCACATGTCACCCAGCTCCTGCTGTGACCTGCTGTTAGATCTGACACCTCACCCCAGCGAGCCTCATCCTCATTATCTTCTTCAAGTGAAAAGCACCATTTGGTGGGCTCTGGCTGCTGCTCCCAACCGGTCTCCCCTCCCCGGCAATAAGCACTAAGCAGCTCAACTCCGGACAGAGCAGGAGCGAGGGAGCCAGCTGACCACAGTGACAAATGGCACCAGTTCCTAGGCTCGGCTGGAAGCCATTGGCTGCTGCCACATCCGAGGGCAGGCAAACAAGAAGCTGGAAGGGAGCGATGGGCCCTCAGCCCTGGTGCTGGGAGCGAATCGGAAGCACACAGCTCTTCTTTAAATACTGGCTCTTTTGAAAAATAACTTTTCTCAGTGAACCTTGGCAGCTGCAGGCCAAGAGTGAAGCAGGCAGGTGTGTGATTGGAGGCAGCCTCCAAGCTGGGTGCCTGCCAATAGCAACCACAAGGCAGCTCTTGACTTCCCCCACACTCAAAGGGATCATTGTGTAGGGAGGGAGAGAGCAAAAGAGGCAGGTTGGGTCTTTTAAAACCCGCGGTGACAGGGAGAGGAGGGGGAGGGGGTCAGATGCCAGGGCATGCCTGGGACACACATCCCAGGAGCTGGGATGAGCCCTCTCACACCGTACCAAAGGCACAATCCACAATTACTTGGGGGAGCAGCACACCCAGCGCTCTCACGACAAACCTGGCTGACGTCCGTGAAGTTCCCGTGCCCCAGACAGCCATTGCTGCCACTGCCAAACGTCATGATTATGCCCCTGTCTGGGGAAGCAGAAAGAAAGTCGTGTTACTGGCACACGTGAGGCCCTGCAAGGTGCACACAGAGCCTGAGGCTGGTCATGGCTCCCAGCACAGTGGCTCTGCTTGGACCTACTCTGACTCATAACGTGCTGCAGGGGCCAGAAGCCTTCAGCAAGCTTCCAGAGAGCAGCAGCCTTGATCTGCTGCAACAACTCAGCAAACAAACAGCAGATGATAGGAGAGCACTGAGATAACATTATTGCAGCTGTGTACGCAGGAGCTGCTAACCCCACGGTCTGTCAAGGTGTTAAATACACACAGGCACCCACTGAGCAGCCACCCAGCAGAGGGGTGGCAGGAAATGCCATGGAGAGGTAGGACAAACTCACGCCAACAAAGTTTGCCAGTTGCATGTCTGTCATTTGCTGCCCTGATCCCCAGCAGAAGTGCAAACAGGGCTCCCACAGGACTTTTTTTTTTGCTTGCAGGCTCCACAAACACAGCCTTAGGCTGGTGTGCCTCGCCCCCTCCCAGGCAGAACGCCTCCTGATCCATTCTACGAGGGTTTCAGACCCTGTCTGCCTGCAGCTGAGGACAAGCCACCCTGCAGAAGCTCACACTGACTTCTCACCACAATGCCAGTCACCGCTGGTCACTGCTCGTGTCTGTGTCACGCTCAGCATGTGACACAGAATGGCTGAACCTACCAGACACTCCTCACACTGCTCCTGCCTTCAGGTGACACCAGTGCAACCAGCACAACAAATTCATGGCCCTGCCCACACCAGACCGACCTTGGGGATCAAGCTGACCAGTGTGGCACCACAGGAGGGCTGTGCCTGTCATCTTTGACTCCCATCTGATGTTCCATGAGAAGCCCAAGCCCAATGCATCTCTTGGGTTACTCTCTGAGCAGGCTTCCTAGGCACTTATGCCACATTTGGAAGGCAGTTGCCACGCAGAGGGGTCTGGGACTCTGCCAGGAGAAGGCAGGAGGCAGTAGCTCACCTGTGAGGCAGGCTGTGAAGAGATCACCACAGGACACATGTTTGATGGTCACGCCAGACTGGCCCTCCAGAAAACGGGACACAAACTGAGGCTGGAGCTGCTCAGTGGCTCCTGGGAGAGAAGGACCTCCTGCAGCACCCATTGGGGGAGCCTGATGGAAAGAAGAAATGTCAGATATGGGTTGGAAAACCTATATGAACCTCTTCCCACGGGCTTAGCAGTGTTACTCACACCCTGGATTGGACAGTAGCCCTGGGGGACACAAAGCCAGGGCCTATGCCGCAAACAGAAACATCTCCTCCTCAGAAATCACACATCTGAGGCTGCCACAGGCACTACCTGCTCCAGGATTCCCATCACTCACCTCCCACATGATGAGGCGCCCTGATTTGGTGACCCCAGCCTTCTGTGTCCTGCCAGCAGACACCTGCACTACTTCAGTGTTCAGTATGGGCAGGCGCAGGGGGGTGGTTATGCCACTGCCCCAGGTGTAGATGGATGAGAGTGGAGGAGGGATTCCTGTCCTGGCTGAACCACCTCGAACACCTATGGGTCAAAAAAAATCGTCAGTGCAGACCCCTGACTGAGAATAGAAATGACACCAGCCAGTCTGGGTGCCAGCAGAGCTGCCTGGCAGCCAGTAGAGCCAGATTAGCACCGGTTCAAGACTGGCAAGGGGCTGCTGGGAATCTTTTAGCTAGAGCTGAGAGAAGCACAAGGGAACATCTCTTTGCATCTTGTCCCAGAACTGAGGAAAGCTGCACCATGACAGCTCTAGCTAATTGTTACCAGTGCCAGCTGTACTGCCCTGCACTGGGACATCTCCCCTCAGCAATGCCAGCTGGTTCCCAAACTTTGCTGAGAAATCCTTGATTCAAGGATTCCAAACCCAGAAGAGGCAACTGGAGAAAGACTGCTGCTTGGATACTATAGCCAAAGTGCCTGTGGTCTCCTCCAGGGCTCTAGGATGGTGACATCTCTTAACTCTTCCCCTTTACAGAAGACTGAGTGTCTCTCTGACCCATCCAAAGGAAAGTGTCATTCCAAATGGAGCCATGTTGTATACACTGTGCCAGGACTCACCCCTAGGCCTGGCGCTGCTCACTCGCCCACCTGTCCGGCTGTGGGTCACTGTTGGCACCGGAGCCAAGGGTTTTTCAGGCCTGCCAAACCAAAATTCAGTTCTTAATGTCAGTCCTTCAGTCCAGAAGTCCTACAGAACTCGGGATCACAGGAGGTCTGGGCAAAGCTACAGAGTAAACCATGCCTGAATAGCTCACAGAATTTCCTCAGTAGGTGCTTTTAGGGCAGCTGAGAGAGGGGAGTCGACATCAGTTCACTTTCCCCTGAGCTCACAATTCTCTGTTCACTGTTACTGCAATGACAAGCCCACACCTGCCATGGCACCTGCTGTGGCCCTAAGCCACTGGGACAGGCTCATCCCACAGCAGCTGCATGTTGGGTAATGCAGGAGAGCTGAGTGGGGAAAATGTTCTCTTTGAAGCTTGTTAATGGAGGTGACAAACCAGTCAGAGCCATTGTGGGCTGTGGCAGCCCTTTCCAAGGCAGCAGGATCACTTGCCTTCTCATTTTGACACTGCCCACATCAGTGTAGAGGTTCAGAAGAGGCCGAATGCAGATGGCCTGGGCCATGATCTCATTCAGCTGCGGGCGCTTGGAAGGGTCCAGGTTCAGCATGCTGAGGATGAGCTGGCGAAGGTCAGGGCTGTATCTGTCTGATATTGGGGCAAATGTCCCACTCATGATCTTCAGAACTAAGGCAGGAAGATTCTGGGAGAAAACAAGAGACATACAGTGGCTGGGGGGTCAGAAGCGAGGCCAAGGAGTAAGATGCTCTCAGCACTGCCCTCTGCCTTCACACCTCCATGCTGAGTGAGAAGAGGTTTTCACCTCGGCAAGAGGCCAGGGCTCTGGGTGCTACGTGTAAACCACCTCCCTCTTACCGCAGCTTCAAAAGCTCTCTTGAGGCTGGCGAGTTCATAAAGGACACAGCCCAAAGCCCAAATATCACTCTTCTGGTTGTAAGGCTTCCCTTCACAGAGCTCTGGGGAGATGTAGCACGGAGTTCCCACAACCTAAAAGAGACAAAGAAATTTATCACGATGCTGTGAAACTGGGGCAGTGAGGCGGGAAGAGAAAGGCTCAGATTAGAGCCGAGAGTACAGGCTGGCTGGAGCTCCATCAACCAAAGCTTAGTGCAGCTGGGACCTTTGTTCCCTGGTGTCAACATCTGCCTGACAATCTCAGTGAAAAACATGAAGATTTGCCTTTCCAGTGACCTCCTCTGCACATTGAGAGATTACCTCTAATTTCACTATTACCCACTTGAGAGAATCAGAGCCCAGAGCAATGTGTGCGATATGTCTAGTTAGATTAGACCAGGTGGGGAATGATCCTCAAGTCTCAAGAAGAGAGAGGAGATTAAGACAAGACAGGACAATGGGGCACAGGCAGGATCTCAGTTGCCAAGTATGTGTCAGACAAGCCTGCAAATAACAGCCTTCCACTGTGACAGCAGGAAGAACACTGTCTACTCTCACAAGTAGGACCAGACACCCCAGGCTTGGCCAAACAGGTCTTTCTCACCTTTCTACAGCCCACTAAGCTACAGCAGACTTGGGCATGAAGACATCAGTCTGTGTAAACTTCAAGGAGCATCGTGGCACACAGATGTGACCTACTGCAAGTACGCTATATCCAACCTCACTGCTTACAGCAGCTCCCATGAGACCACCACGAGCCAAGTCCAGAGTTCCCAGCCTGCTGCCAGGATAGTAAGCAGCTGCCATGTAAAGTCAGGCCACTCACTGTGTAGGCTTTGCTCTTGCTGCTCAGGATTTTGGAGATGCCAAAGTCTCCAATCTTGACGATCATACGATGTTTGTCCAGGAGGATGTTCTGAGTCTTCAGGTCACGGTGCAGGATCTGCTTGGTGTGAACGTGGTGGAGAGCCAGGAGTATCTGAACGAAGAAGTGCAGGATGGTATCCTCGTCCAGCAAGGAGTTACAGCGCTTATGAATGAACTCCGCTAGCGTGCCTCCTGCAAGGAGCAACAAAGGGTTGTTGGCAAGGGTGGCTGCACAGGGCAGCAGAAACCCAGCCTGAGGGCCGGGGGGATTTAGCTGTGGTATCTTAACAAGCCAAGTGCACGGGAAAAAGCACGTCCTGATGGGACACGCAGCACATCCTCCAATGCTCCTGAAACCACGCGCAGAACAATAGCAGCACAGTTGGTGGGACAAAGAAACAGTGAGAGAGAAGTTACTGTTGACATATCATCAAAGGCAGCAGGAAAATAAACGTCAAAATTGCAGCTCTTGGAAGAAGACATAAACCTCGATGGCAGAACAAGATAAGCCTGTTCTGCAAAAGACAGTTCTTGCAGTCCAAGAGGCCACGTGGCACAGAGAGGCCCCTGAGGAGGAGGTCCAGATTCAGGGCTCATGTACAACCTTTAACAAACCCTCAAGCAAATGTTGATGTCATCTTAAACTTCACAGCAAATCTTGTTAGAAAATCACACCTTCCCACACAGAGCTGTGGGACCAGCAGCAAGGCCGAGAGTTGGCGCAGGGAAATGCATGTGAAACCTAAGCCAAGGGCAGATGGTAGCACAATTATCAGCAACAGAGGTGTTAGAAATCTCTTTGTTTTGGATATAACTTGCAGGCGTAAGGCACAGAAGAGCATAATCACAGAAGAGCTGAAGTCGGAAAGGACCTCAGGAGGTCATCTGGTCCAATCCCTTGCTCAAGCAGAGCCACTGACCGCTGGCCCAGGTGGCCCAGGACCATGACCTGTCTTTTGGATATCTTCAAGGATGGTGACTCCATAACTTCTCTGGGTAGCTGGTATCAGTGCTCAATTACTTGGCTCACAATCATCTTGCTGGCTACCAGAAACCTCAGATCCTTTCCTACAAAAATGTCCTTTCCAGAGAGACATGTTTGGACTCTCTGGGAGCAGGATCTTTACAAGAAGCAGAACATGGGGCAACAGCAGCACGACCCAAGGAGAGACAAAGGCTTGACAACACCTGGACCTGCCAAGGAACTATATGCAGATACTGGGAGAGATCAGGGCACACCTGGGGCATACTCCATGGCGATCATGAGTGCTTTGTCCTCCAGGAAGTTCTCGTAGTACTCAATGACGTTGGGGTGGCTGAGCAGCTTGAGGACCTGGCATTCATTCTGTGCTGCCAGCCGCTCGTCCTTGCTCATCTGCTCCACCGGGATCTGCTTCAGGATCACCAGCTTCTGGTCGGCCTTGCGCAGGCACAGGTGCACGATGCTACAGAGACAAGGTCTCAGAGGCAGGACAGGGCCGGGCCACCGAGCTAGGGTGACACATTGCCCCTTCTGCCCCTTCTCGTTGCCGTGGTAATAAAGCCTGCAATCCACCATCCCCCGGTGTCATACGCCCAGTGCCATGTCATCCAATCGCCTTGGCAACAGTCAGGGTCTGGCCACCACCCCACCCCCAGGGTGCCACACGCCGACTGACCCCCCGTGTTACCATGGTGATAGGGCTCGTGTGCCTTGTTGCCATGGCAACGCAGCCGTCGGCCTCCCACCCCGCGGTGCCATACTCTCGGCGCTCCCCCCAACCCCAATGTCTTGCCACGGTCAAAAAGCCCGGAGACTCCACCCGCATTCCCCACTCCCGGTGCCCTTCGAAGCCCCCCTCACCCGAAAGCCCCTCTCCCCACCACCCGGATCCGCTCGTATTTCTCCATCCCTGCCCCGGCCAGGCCCGAGCTCCTCCCGTCTCCATAGAAACACTTCCGGGAGCCCTACGGCGTCCGCAGGCAGACAAAACACCACGAGCCGCGCCCGGGTTCCCCCGTCGAGTGTCTGGGCTTGTGAGATGCACAGGTAATGCCACCCCAAGGCGGCTGCCCCGACCCCCCCCCGGCTTGGGTGAACACCCAAGTGCCACGGGGAGCCAGGCACTTCATTGGGCAGCACCCTGAGAGGCAAGTTTGGGGTACTTGGAGCCAGCGGCCTCAGGCTGGAAGGTGTCAGCTGAATCTGTCACACCCCCCGAGAGCGGGGACAACAGCAGCCTCCTGCCCCACAGCCCCGAGTCAGTGAGAGCACCTATTCCGAAAGGGGCAGGGAAGAGAGGTCCGGCTCCCCTCTCTGCTCCCGCCAACCCACTTTAGAACTCCAGGACCATGAACACCCCTGGGGCTGGCTATGGTAGCACCTATAGCACAGAAGGGGGATGTCTGCACCCAGTAGCTGCCCCTGTCCTGGGGCAGGCACAGAGAGAACTGTAGCTGTGCCACCCCCAGGCCACGCCACGTGGCCATGCTGCCATCTAGTGACACCGAGCCCGGCTCACCGTGACGCGAGCCGGTCAGCGAGTGCCAAGTTGTGTCCCGCACCAGGACGGGGGCGCAGCGACAGGCCACGACGCGCACAGCGGAAGAACCAGCATCCAGCCGTATCTGGATGCCCGGCCTCACCCTGCTGCCACGCTGATAGTGGGGGGCCCCTGCGCCCCGTAGGGTCTGTCTGTGAGTGCTCACTGCACACACTCAGCAGTGGGCAGTTTGCAGAGTCTTTCCAGGCCGTGATGGTTTCCCCAGCATTCCCCACCGTGCCCGGGACAGATGTGCAGGGCCTCACGCCAGCTGTGCAGCCATGGGACAGATGTGAGTGGCCCAGCACAGCTGTGCAGAGATTGCCGCGCGGTCCCGCAGGTACGCCACGCCCGACACCGGGGCGCGTACCTCCTTGTGCAAACACACACACGCAGCACAGCGAACACGCGCGTGAACATCCCGCATGGACGCGCACGCACAGGCGCGCTCCTGTGGGGGCGTGGCCAACGGAAAGGTGTGTTCATATAATGGGCGTGGTCACCGGGAGGGCGTGGCCAACGCGAAAGGCGTGGATAATGTGACGGCGTGGTCAGGGGAGAGGCGTGGCCGCATCCGCCCCGCCGCGCGCCTCGCGCCACCGGAGCTGGGCGCGATGGGCCCGGGCTGGCGGGCGGCCTCGACAGCGCTGGTGGGCTGCAGCGTGGCCGTGTTTGTGGGGTTGCGGCGTGTGGCACTAGCCCTGCCCCGGCCCGCTGCCGTGCGGAGCCGCCCCAGCCGCGACTGGCGCTGGCTGAACCTCCTCGTCTCTTTCGCACACTCCGTGCTGGCCGGGCTATGGGCCTTCTTCAGGTACTGAGCACCGGTAGCGGGTAAGGGCGGGCGGCCACGGTGCACACCCTGCCAAAGGGGGCTAGGACTCGGAGCACTTGTGGGAGCACGACCCCCTGGGGAGGAGGCCATGGGTGGGGTGTTTAGGGTCCTCCCCTCTCTCAGCCCCCAAGCTGACCCCCTTCCTTCTCTCTCTCCAGCCTCTGGCACTCGCCGGAGCTGCTCTCCGACATACAGGACGGCTACAGCGTCTCAGGGCACTTGCTGGTCTGTTTCTCCTCAGGTAAGGAGCCCCACAGGGCGATGGCTATGGTCACCCTGCCAGGCTCTGCCCACTCCCTCTTCAGCCTTGTCTGGTATGCTGGCCAGACCGAGCCTCAAAGACAACTCTCCATGCCTCCTGCCTTAATCATAAGTGTGAAGCCCACAAGCTGCCAGCACCCAGGGCTCAGACATCTCCCCCTGCTCAGCCAGGACTGAGCTATTCCTGATACCTGGAACATGGTCACACCACCTTCTTTCTTCCTCCTCAATGCGCCCCTTTGCCACAGCAGGAAAAGGTCCACAAACGAGACCCTCTCAATGCTCTCCTTCAACCCACAGGCTATTTCATTCACGACAGCCTTGACATCATCTTCAACCATCAGTCCCGCTCATCTTGGGAATACCTAGTGCACCATGCCATGGTGAGTATGGCCCCAGCGAGGAGAAGGGTCAGCATAGAGGGGTACCCGCACCCTAAGGCTCAGCCCATGCAAGTTTCATGCAAGCTGGAGCCCTGCCCTCCACCTCACCCTGGCTGTGCATCAACAAGGTGAGGGTGCCTGGTGGGGCAGGATGCCTGCCAGCGCTGGCTCCAAGCGCCGAGAGCCAGACAGGCTGCCGCATTGGTGGGGAAGAGCTGGAGGCTGGTCCCAGCTGCCCAGCGCAGGGAGGTGTAACTGGTTTTCTTATGGGCCAGGTGCCTGGAAGGCAGCTAAGATCTCTGGGTGGGGAGGAGCAGCACCAGGCACATCAAACCTTTGTGGGGAAGGACTTGCCTCCCTCAGGGTGAGGAGAGCTGATCCTACTGTGTGTTCTGCACCGTTTCCAGGCCCTCTCTGCCTTCATCTCGCTCATCATCACGGGCCGTTTCCTGGTAGCAGCAGTGCTCCTGCTGCTGGTGGAGGTGAGCAACATCTTCCTCACCATCCGCATGCTGCTGAAGATGAGCAATGTGCCTTCCCCAGCGCTTTATGAGGCCAACAAGTACATCAACCTGGTGGTGTACTTTGCCTTCCGCCTGGCCCCTCAGGCTTACCTCACTTGGTACTTCCTCCGCTATGTGGAGGTACAGGGCCAGGGTGCCTTCCTCACTGCCAACCTCCTGCTGCTCGATGCCATGATCCTCATGTACTTCTCCCGCCTCCTCCGCTCTGATTTTTTCCCATCCCTGCGGAAAGGCTCTGCAGGGAGAGATGTGGATGGCGAAAAGTTTCTGATAGACTGAGATGAGCATGCCAAGGAGGACCCACGCTCTGGCTCCTGAAGGTCTTGGCCTCTCCAAACCTGCTCTAATGTGCCTTAGGGCTCACTCCCTGGCCCCAGGCTCTGCCTTCACCCACTCTGCTGCCTAAAAGCGCTTCCATGCTGGACCAGCCTGACAACCTCACTGAGCCACAGGGATGCCACCATAACCAGGGACATGGCCAGTGGAGAAGCAGCCCAAGCCAGCTTCCATGCAGGCAGCTGGAGGGCCAAGGGTGGCTGTATTTCAGCAGCTGATAGCTTGAGGGGGTTACAAGGGAAGGGACGAGTCCCTCCCATGGTGACGTTGGGTGTTACGTGCATTAAAATCGGTCTGTTACTGCTGTTGCAGCATGCCTGGGCTGGCTTTTGTGTGGGGCAAAGAAAGGTCAAGGGGAGGACTGGGGGGACAAAGCCATGGGAAAGGCTGTGGCCCTGTTCCTAGTGGAGGGTTGGCAGTCCTCTGGGAGAGTGAGGGCATATTTCTGCCACTTCTAGAAACCCTCCAGGGATGCACTCAAGTCTGCTGAGTCCTACCAGACCAGCTGCACTGCACTAAACCTTCAATCACATGACCCCATCCCTCCCAGGTTCTCTCCCCTCCTTCTCTGCTCTTCCAGAAACCTAAGGCTATGCAGAGATCAGGGGAAGGGAGCCAGGAGAGGTACCAAGCCCTTGCTGCAGTCCCTGACCTGCCTGTCTCCAGCCTGGCGGCAATGAGCCTGGCTGGGCTGCATGACTCACCCAGCAGCCATGTGAAGTGGAGCTGGCATAGGAAAGCTCTGAGAGGCCACGGGCTCTTCCTGGAAGATTGCTGCATGCTCACATCCCCCCGGAGTAGTGCCCACCGGCACAGCACAGCTCCAGCCTCCTGCAAGTGTGCTGGACTCTCTCCTGCAGCAGCAATACCGGGCTGTGACCAGCAGCCCCTCCCCGAGTGGCAGGAGAGGGGCTTCAGCTCCCTGGGGCAGCAGGGCCAGAACCTGCCCAGCCGGTCCTGTGGAGCACTGGAGCATCAGGAAAACAAATCCTGCTGACGTGACAGCTCCAGGATCACACCAGACTGGCACAATGCAGTGGGGCTTAGAGAGTCTCCTGCCCACCCCCTGCTCCAGGGTGGGATCTGTCCTACCAACAGCACCGCCAGTCCAGCTCAGGCAGAGACAGGTGCTGTGGTTGAAATAAGCCAAAGTGGAAGCAGCAGATCATCCTCCCTCTCTCTGGAGAGCTGGGGAACACCCTACAGGAGCAGGATTCTGCTGGGGCTCCACAGTGTGCACCAAGACCACAGTGTCAGCCAGAGTACAGATGTGATAATCGGGATGCTGCATGGTGAGGGACCTAACAGCAACTTCAAAGACACCACCTTGCCCCTTCCTCACCCAAAGCCAAGCTCAGCAGCAGCACGTCCCTAGAGTATGCATCTTCCTGGCTGCAGCTTAAGCCCTATGACCTCTGTGCATCGATTTAATCTGCAAATCCCTCACGCAATCAATCCCAAAACTTAGCTTCTCCTCACCCTGATCACTGCACCTTTGCCCTTGTCTGTCTGCCCCAGCAGGTCACCAATTCAGGGGAATCAACCCATGCTCTCATCAGCCTTCCAGCAGCATGGAAGGGTCAGGCATGACAAAGCTTCCCAAAGCTGGGCACCTGGCTTCCCGCTGCTGCCCTCCTGGCTTCTAGTCAAAGCAACTCCCAGCAGCACAGCGCTGGGGCAGCTGTGGGTCAGGCTGGCTGCCAGCTCAGCAAGAGGCAAATGCAGGGAAGTGAAGCACCAGCAGCCACCGGGTGAAGTTGAGGTGAGGTCAGGGTAGACTGCAAGTCATGCTGATGTGAAATCCCTCCATGCTGCAGCACAAACCTGCTCCTCACCTCAATGGCAGTACCAGCTCTGCCACAAATGGGGCATTCTCCCCCAGCATCATTTCTTAGGGTGACTTCAGTCATGGAGCTGAGGCAAATCCCTGGAGCCCCTGATGCTGCTGATCCCCTTGCCCAGGACAGACAGGAGGCTCATTCGGTGCCATCAATTCCACAGGATAGAAAAACATCAAAGCTGATCCCAGCAGAGGAGGCAGTCATCCTAGGTCTCATCCCACCATATCCCCACCAGCAGGGCTGTGTCACAGGGCTGCCTGTTGTTCAAGTCTTACCTGACCCAACACAGCCTGCCTGGAGCTGTGGAAAGCAGGTGAAGCCTCAGGCTCATGTGCCACACAGCCCAGTACACATCTTCAGCCCCAGGTCCTAAGAGCAGCAGCGCTATCTCCCCCTTCCCTCCACCACCATCCTCCACACGTGTACAAACCACCATCTGGCAAGAGCTTTGAAGGAACTCGGTGTCCTGCTGCCCAAGAGCTCACTTACCCCAATCAATATTTGGTCAGGGCTTTTATTGTCTAACTACATTAAGAGCAAGTGCCCCTGAAGTGCAGTACCTGTACTTCACCTCTCTCCCAGCACTCCACACTCCAAGACCTTGGCAAAAAAAAAAAAAAAGTTCAACTACAAATTTAAGGGAGCATGAGACTGCTATGGCAGCTACTTTGGAAGCAGCCTTGATGAGGTTGGTGAACCCTGTGAGGTTACAGGCAATGTAATGAGAATGGTGCTGGGAAAAGCAGGCTGCAATTCACGCACTGCAGCATGGGGAGAAGGGACCACACTAGAAATACAAACACAGGAAGCCTGAGGGTTTCACTAAGTCACACTTGCAGCCCAAGTAAAGATCTGATACGTTCAGGAAATGGTGTGATGCACCACTTCTGCTGGATCTGAACCATGAACACACTTCTGGGCACTCACCAGCCTGTGGTACAGCCCACATGAAAGTTATGTAGGACACCAACACTGATCAAACACAAAAACACAGAAGATGTCAAAGGTATCAGATAAATAGATACTTGAGACTGAGGGAGTGTCATCTCCTGCCTACTGACAGCAGAGAATTCGGTGACCCAGGAAACCCCATCAGTGTAAGAGCACTGTCCCTTGTGCAGTCATTTCACAAAGCTGTCAACTTTGCCCATCCAGTGCTGGGGAGGAAGGGAGGGGGCCCAGTTCACCTAAAGGAAACCCCCAGAGGCTGTTAGGTGCTCACTTTCACATGGGCTATGCTGTCACAAAACACAAGAGCCCCTCAGTGGTGTCACAGGGTTTATTATCCTGTCTGTACAGTCCTTGGTAAATGCAGTTTAGATGATTCCAATCTGTAAAGAAGCAAAGCATGTTAAAGCAAAACGCTACACAGCAGCAGAGCCACCACCACAGACACTGCTGCCATAGCTGCCATCTCTCTAGGGTTCCTGTTCTCCAAGGACAGCCTTCTTCCTCCCAGACCTGCCCAAGTGTCTTACACAACTGCTTTACACATTTATTCCAGTGAGCCTTGAGCTAAGCCACATTCCTCTCTGATCTGCACCATGACTGCCTCCAGCCTGCCTCAACCACCTTGAGGACTAAGCTGTCTACCACTTCCAGCAACACAGCCTGGTAGAAACCCCTCCTCCTTCACTTAGGCTGGCAGCACAGAGATGCCTGTTATTTCCCCTGTTTCAATCAGCTGCCAATAGCACTGGCCAGGAACTCTGCTGCAGCACCATTTCCAGACCAGTTTCTGCTTCCTTCCAGATAATACTCTGGAGTTCTTGCAGCGTTGTGGAGTGGAGCCTCTCTCTCAAGAAGCTGAAAAGCAGCAACAATTCTCTTTTTCCATCTAGCCTTGGGATTTTCCAAGTGGAACTGTTTTGCTAGACAATGTGGTCTTGCTTCCCAACACTCAGATCCCACCTAACTAAAAGGACATCCCACAGACGTGGCACAAGTACCTCACATGTGCACCATGGCAAATAACCAGGCACAGCAGATACAAGACGACAGAAGTTGCGAAGTTCCCAAGATTTCTCACCTTGTTGGCTACATCCAGTGCATCATAATCTGGAGCCAGTCGGACATAAGCCTTCTTCTCCCCATCAGGCCTAGAGAGGAACAGGAGATATCACTATAGAGCCACACAACTCCTCTCAGCCGCCCCACTGTGCCGCTACACCCATGTGCATCAGTGGTTCCTTTGGAAGCATCACTTTAGTCAGTGATAAAAAAAAGTTTACATCATTTGCACAGAACTCCTCAGGTATTAAAACAACTCCTTGATGAAGCTGACCCTCTGGTCTGCCAACATTTCCTACTTCCACTAAGATCAGGACTACAACTCCCATTAGCCCCGCGGGGAAACACAGCGCACGCGCAGGTGAGACAGTTCCCAAAGCTGTAACACTGAAAACGTTACAGAGTTTAATCCCACACCTGAGAGGACTAAGCTGCTGAAACTCCATCTGTTCTTACACTCTGATAAAAGCCACTCTAGGCTCTTGAAGCATCTCACTCCCACCAGTGACTTACTCACTGCCTCTTCTCACCTAATCAATGTGTTGACTTTGGCCACATCGATATCGTAGAGCTTCTTGACAGCCTGTTTGATCTGGTGCTTGTTTGCCTTAACGTCAACGATGAAAACCAGAGTATTATTATCCTCAATCTTCTTCATTGCAGACTCTGTGGTCAGAGGAAACTTGATAATGGCATAATGGTCCAGCCTACAGAAAAGAGACCCTGAGGTTAACAGAAAGCTGGCACATGACCCCTCTGCACGTCAGGGGTCTTCTTTGGGGTGCATCAGTTACCAAAAAAATTCTCATCACAACGTCTCAGGCTTTGGTCGCTTGAAATCATCACTTGCACTCCAGGTAACATCCCCCAGTGCTCTGACACTAAAGCGTGGGCTCACCTCCCAGGGCAGCACACTGGCAGTTAGCCCCCTGCGACCTGTAGCTGGGCACAGGTCCCCCGACCAGCCCACGCATGGGCCTGCTCCCAACACCCCACACATACTTGTTTCTCCTTGGCGCGCTCTTCCGGGGGTACTTGGGCTGTCGCCTTAGGCGCAGGGTCTTGGGCCTGCGGAAGGTGGGTGATGTGCGGATCTTCTTCTTCTTGTGACTGTGGACCCCCTTCAAGACGGCCTTCTTGGCCTTCAGCGCCTTAGCCTTTGCCTCTGTCTTCGGAGGCACAGCTACAACGGCAACTCAGTCAGCACAACCAGATCTGCAGAAGCAGTACATACTGCCCTGCCTGCCCTAACGAGCCATAGTTTCTCCCATTACGCAGCTCAACGAGTGGGACCTTTCCAAGCGGTCCGTGCTCCTCATCCAACCAAGGCCAATCCCAAAACACCCAACGGGGTTGAAGTTTCACACTCCCACTTCAAAAAACCACAAGCCTCCCACCTCACCACAGGACAAGAGCATATATTGCTCCCCAGCTCTCTCGCAAACCACCGCGACCGGCGCCCCCTCTCCCTCAGATAATCGATCCCGCCGGTATAGGCCTCTCCCGCCACCTCCACGTGCCCGTGGGCCAGCCCCGAGCTGCAGCCCTCCCTCATCCCCTGACCCCGCTCATATCGGACCCCTCCGCACGCACCCGCACTCTGGGCTATGCCTCAGCCCTGTTCCCCCGCACCCCACCGTCCCCGCCGCCGCCAGCACTCACCCTCCTTCTTCGCCTTGGGCGCCATGTTGGCCAGGCGGAAGCCGAAAGGGGCCGCCCGGGCCGCGCCGCACGGGCTTATAGCTCCAAATCTCGCGATAGTTCCACAGAGCCACAAATCTCATGAGACTTCCCCTTGCTTCCAACTCCCGCGATATCTCTGAGCATGTCGGGACTAGTAGTGCATCGCCACTGTCTCACCTGCGCATGCGCTGTGTTTCCCTGCGCGGCTAATGGGAGTTGTAGTCCTGATTCCGCCCTTCCCTTGCCGCCCGAAAGGCTGGGGCCGGGGCGATTCTCGTGTAGGGGACATTACTGGGGTCCTGTGGTGTGGGTAGCACCGCAGGACACAGACCCGGAGGAACCAGCGTTCTGATCCCTCCCTCGGGGCGGAGCCAAGCACGCCGGTTCCTCCCGGGCTGGGCGTGCAGCGCCGAGCACCGCTACCGGAGCCGGGAGGTTCGCGGTAACGGAGACACTTCCCGCGGAGGGGACCAGGACTGGGCGAGGAGGGCTTGACCGTGGGCTGGGATGCGCGGGGGGATGTGCATGGGGGACTTGCAGTGTTGGAAGGACATGAGGACAGGCACCTACGGGGATGTAAGGACTGGTGGCATACGGGAATCGCTGTACACTGGGTTGCCACACTTCGGATGTGGGGAGAGATGGGACATGGGGACAGTGGTACCCCCTTGTGCTGGAACGTGGGAATGAGACGTGGGGACAGCGGTACCCTGGTGTGCAGAGACGTCGGGATGGGATATGGGAAGGGTTGGGACATGGGACAGCGGTACCTCGGGATGGCGCGCTTGGGATGTGGGGATGGATGGAACAAGAGGATAACCGTGCACAGGGTTGTAGAGGTGGCTGGGACACAAGGACAGCTGAGACACGGAGACAGCATACTCAGGGATCTTAGGGTGGCCGGGACACAGGGACAGGCAAACTTGGAGTTGTGGGAATAGCCAGGACATGGGAACAACCATGTTCTGGGGATGTGGAGACAATTCAGATAAAGGAACAGCTCTGCCTGGGGACACAGGGGCAGCCACATTCCGGGGATACTGTGTATGGGGAACATGGGGTCTGCTGGGACACGGGGTCATCATCAACTGCTCCCTGCTCCCTCTCTCCGCAGGCCTCGTGGTGGCCCTTGACCCGTCCGTGCTCCCTGTGGCCACCCAGCCTGCCCCGGCGGCCCCACGGGACCATGAACATGCTGTCTCCAGTCCGCAGGGACAGGGTCATTTCCGACCTGCCACTGGTGAGCTGGAAGGAGGGACACCGTCGGGGGCTGGCCTCGCTGAGCTCCAGAGTCACCGCGTTGTCCCCCTTTGTCCTCCCTCAGTGTTTTCGGAAGGAGGCCGCCCTGCACACCCGCCCCGCCTTCCACCCCAGAGTGGCCAGCGCCTGCCAGGAGCAGCGGACGGGCACCGTGGGGTGAGTCCGTGGTGATTTGGCTTTCCGCGCCCCGAGCCCCCATAGGTGATGGGGTGACCTGAGAGTCACGGTCCCGCCAGTAGTAGCTGGGGGTCCCCAGCGTGAGTGCCTCGTGGCTGCTGACGCTGCCTGTGTGCTGAGCCCTGCGTCACGGTGCAGGAATGCAGCGCGGGGGAGGGACGCGGGGGTCTGTGCTGGGGCTGGCGGTGAGGCGGGAGAGCAGAGCTACAAGGCGCTGCTGAACATGGAGGGGCCGCAAGGTGACAACTCCCTACCCCATGGACCCTTCTGCCCCTGAGGCTGGCTGAGTGGGAGGCAGGCGAGGACCTCCCCGCACCGTGCTGAGCAACTGTGCGTCCGCCTGCCCTGCAGTTTCAAGATCTCCAAGATCATCGTGGTGGGAGACCTCTCGGTGGGGAAGACCTGCCTGATCAACCGGTAATGGAACCCCTTCCTCAAGACCCTGCGTGGGAGGAAGCAGCAAAAGAAACCCCCCTCCCATCCCCTCCACCCCACCCCCGCTAAGGGCAGCAGCAACTACGGCTGGGCTCACCTCCTGTTGAACTCTGGTGCTGGGTACCCCTCAGGTTGAGAGGCACTGAGTCCCCAGGGCTGGAGTGTAGGGGGCCTGGGGCTGCTGACACCCATTTCCACCCCCCAGCTTTTGCAAGGACACCTTCGACAAGAACTACAAGGCGACCATCGGGGTGGATTTTGAGATGGAGCGGTTCGAGGTGCTGGGGGTGCCCTTCAGCCTCCAGCTGTGAGTAGGTGCCAGCCCCCTCCCCATGCTCCCCTGAGGCACCCCCTCACCTCCTGCACCCTCCGCCTCCAGGTGGGACACGGCTGGCCAGGAGCGCTTCAAGTGCATCGCCTCCACCTACTACCGGGGAGCACAAGGTGAGGTCCTGACTGCCTCCCGCCACACTGTGCCTGTCCCCATCTCACCCCTCTTTCTCTCCCCAGCTATTGTCATCGTCTTTGATGTCAACGATGTGACATCCCTGGAGCACACACGGTAGGTGATGCATGACCAAGGGCCCAAACTGGACTTGGGGTGAGCAGAGAGGGCAGTAGGTCTGGATGGAGGAGGAAGAGCAGGGAAAGAAGGTGTGGGGCTGCTGGCTACCAGCTGGTGTCACTTGCTCCCGCAGGCAGTGGCTGGCTGATGCCCTAAAGGAGAATGACCCATCCAGTGTGATCCTATTCTTGGTGGGCTCCAAGAAAGACCTGAGTGTGAGTGCATCCCCCTTTCTGTGACCTTACTGCACCCTGGCTCAGCAGAGCCATCCCTGTCACCTACGAACTCCCCTTGGCTCGGTTGGCAGACACCGGCACAATACAGCCTGATAGAGAAAGATGCTCTGAAGGTGGCCCAGGAGATGCAGGCAGAGTACTGGGCTGTCTCCTCGCTCACCGGTGAGTCTCCATCTGGGGAGGATACAAATGTGAACATTCTGGGCTGGTGATGGAACACTCAGGGGGTCTTATCCTGCAGGGGAGAATGTGCGGGATTTCTTTTTCCGTGTGGCGGCGCTGACCTTCGAGAGCAGTGTGCTGGCCGAGCTGGAGCGCAGCAGCACCCGCAAGATTGGCGACACCGTGCGTGAGTACCCTTGGCTGGCCCTGCGATGGGGTGCCCTTCCCTCACACTCCACCCACCCACCCACCTTCCCTCTGCCCCTGCAGGGATCAGCAGCAAAGAGAGCGACCTGTATCTGTCGACACCCCGCAAGAAACCCAAGTGCTGCCAGTGAGGGGGCAGCTCCTAACTCAGCCCACACTCACACCTCTGGACCAAAGAGGAGCGGCCCCGGCCGGCTCCGAGGAGCCGTCCCTGCTGCCCCCAGCTGTCCCAGCCTCCCGCCTGCCCAGGGACCCTTGGCTGGGGTGGGCAGGAGCACTCATGCAGCTCCGTTAGCTATGCAAACCCAGGTACTGCTCACAGGAGGTGATGCCCCCAGGCTCCCATTTGTCTTAATAAAACATTTTTTATGCTTTTTAAGAAATGTGTGGGACTGGGGACTGAGCCTGGGGCTGGCTGGGGCTTCCTCTGCCCCTGGGCTCAGCCCCTCTGCTTGTGGGCAGGTGGGAGGATGGAGCCAGGGGAGGGTGGCTGCTGCCAAGGAGAGGTTTTCATTTTGGGTATGGTGGAAGCCACACCAGGAGGTCCATGTCCCAGACGTCCCCGACATCCCTGCCATGAAGAGCCAGCAATCCTGTGCCACATGGAGGGGAGGTAGGGGACATGTGAGGTGTCAGTGCCCCCATCAGTCCCAGCGAAGCTGGTGGCGGTTGAAGTGGGGCTGCAGGTGTGGGGGGACACAGTGGGCACACTTGTAGTGCTCCTGGATCCACCGCCCACCCTCGCTGTCTTCAATACAGATGGCAGCGACACCTGTGGGGGATACAGGGAAAGCTCAGCTCTGAGCACTGCAGGGTTTGGGAACGGTGGTCTTATTGCACCCACGGATCCACTCCTGGGATGCCCTCATGTCCCACCTCCTACCTGCCACAACCCCCCCAAGCTGCTCCACCAGCTGGATGGCTGCTCTCATGGTGCCCCCGGTTTCAACCCATTGGTCCACGAGGAGGATGCGCAGACCTGGGAGGGGACAGAGGCTGTGGCTGAGTGCCTGGTGCCCATTTCAGAAGCCCCCCTCAAGAAGGCAGCACCCCACTAGCTCACCTGGTGAGATGGCATCAATGCGGACCTCCATCACCTTCTCTCTGCCTGAGTAGTCAGTGTAAGGCTGTGCCTGTGTCTGCACGCAGAGGTGCCCAGCTTTGCGGATGGCCAGGAAGCCTTTCTGTAGTCTAGCAGCGGCAGCAGCACCTGGCGGTGGGCATGACACTGTCAGACCCCACGGGGACAAGGGATGAGGACTTTGGGCTTACCTGTGTTCCCACTCACCCAGGATGAAGCCCATGGCATCGATGCCTGCCACCATGTCAACAGGGTCTCCCTGGAATGGCTGCAGCAAGTCAGACAGGCAGTCCTGCAAGCCCTGGGGAGAGAACAGAGGTGCTGGGGCCCTGCAGCCCATCATGGGCACCTAAAGCCCATGTGCCAGTGCCCATGGGCACAGCCAGGTGCCCCAACAGCCCCACAGAGATACAGCCCACCCTGGCACCCCGGTGGGTGCTATCAGCCCCCAGGCACTGGGTACTTGCGGGTGGCAGTAGAGCCGGGACGGGTCCAGCCAAGCATAGTTAGAACCCTTGACATTGGGGGCCATCAGTGCCAGGTACCAGCCTTTCTCTCGGGCAGTGGGGACATGGCACAGGTCCATGTGTGAGGACTGCAGGCACTGCGGGTGTTGAGCATGCAGCAGAGGTGAGACTCCTCACCGGCTGTCCCCACACAACTTCCCATGGCTTCATGCCCCCTATCCTCCCCATCCACACCCACATGTGGGCACACTGGGGTCCCACCGCACCCGAGCTGGCTCCATACCTGGGTACTGGTGGCAAGGCTAAGCTGAGCAGGGTGGTCACGGGGAGCGTCACAGACAGCAACAGCTGAACAGGAACAGTCCCTGCAACACTGGGCCCCTGCCAGTGCCCTTGGCCAGCTGGGCCCTGGATTGGTGCCAGTTGAGAGCTCTGGTCATGGGCCAGCTGTAGGCCCCCAGTGGGTAGTAACACTGTCCTGCCCCACCAGTGCTGGCTCCCTTGGCACTTAGCATGCCAGATCCGTGCCTAGATTGTCAATGGGCTCCATGGCAGAGAAGCCAGCCAAGGTGGCCAGCCCTGGCAGCTGTACCAGGAGCTGCTGGGCGTCTGTGGGATGCCAGCCCTGGCTGGGTCCAGGGCATTGGAGCTGCTCCTGTGACAGTCACCATGGGGCATCAGTGGGACAAGGAGATGGGGCTGCAGGGAGCATCTGCGGCACAGGACAGGGGACCACACAGAGCATGCATGGGATGGGGACGTGTAGATTCAGGGAGCATCCACGGGGAGGAGCAAGGGGCTGTGGGGGGCACCCGTGGGATGGGACACTAGGAGCATCCTTCTCCCGTCGGGGGGCTGCTCTGGGACCGGGGGCCATGCAGGGGCCGGTGCGTCACGGGGCGGGCGCGTTGTGGCCGGCACGTTACCGGCCCCGGCACATCACCCCACCGGCTGCCACAGCAACGGAGCCCGGCCCCACCGGGAGGGGTAACCCCTTCCCCGCAGGCTGCGGGGCCCAGGAGCCGCGGCTCCGGGAAGCAGCTCCCGCACCCCGGCTCTCCAGGACCCTCCACACGGTGCTGTGCCGTGCCAGTCTGTGCCGTACCGGTCCGTGCCAAGCCGCCCCGCGTGGGCGGGCTGCGCGGGGCTATAAGGCGGCCCCACGACTGGGAGCAGCGCGGTGCCATGTGCGCCCCGGGGCTGTGCTGCCGCCGCCTCCTCCTCCTCTTCCTCCTTGTGTTCGCAACTACCACCAGAGCGGTCCCCGGTACCGGAGCGGCCCAGCCGGAACGGCCCCGCACTCGCCGTGGGCTCACCTACCCCGGGACGCTATGGTGCGGTGCGGGCAGCAACGCGGATGCCTATGAGCAGCTGGGTAAGGATGTNATCCCATCCCATCCCATCCCATCCCATCCCATCCCATCCCATCCCATCCCATCCCCAGCTGGGTCCTGCTCCATCCCAGCTCAGTCCCAATCCCTATCTCAGTGGTGGTCTGCTGCAGTTCCCATTCCCGTGTTAATTCAGTCCTTGTTGGTCCCAATACAGCCCCCACCCCAGTGCTGGTCCAGTTCCAGTGCACTTTTACCCAGTCCTCATCAAAAGGTTGTTCCAACCTGGTCCCCACTCTGTTGCTGCTCTAGTCCTGTCCTCAGCCTGGTCTGTGGTTCATTGTCTTCCTGTTTTGGTGCTGGTCCAGTCCCCATACCAGTGTTGGTTCAATCTGGTCCACTTCTCATCCTGATCCCAGTCTGGTCCCTCTTTTGATCCTGGTCCAGTTCCAGCCTGCATCCTAATCCTAGCCTAGTCCCAGTTTATCCCCATTGTGTTGCTGGTGTAGCCTCTTCCCTGTCCAAGTGCCAGTCTATTCCCACCTCCTACCCACCTCATCCTCATTCTAGTCCTGTCCCAGTCCAATCTAATTCTGATCCCAGTCCTAGCACAGTGCAGTCCCAGCCCAGTCCTGATCCCATCCCCATCAAGCCCCAACCCATGCATGCAGTTCCCCCAAACCCTGCCTGCACCCTACACCTTCCCTGCAGGGGAACACCGAGACACAGACCGGTGCTGCCGGGACCACGATCATTGCCAACATGTCATCCACCCCTTTACTGCCCGCTATGGGTACCGCAACCTGCGCTGGCACACCATCAGCCACTGTGACTGTGACCGCAGGTAAGTCACCCTGTGCCCAGCCACAGTCCCGCAGCATCCCCCCACTCCAGGGGGGTTCCAGTCCTTCTGGCAGCACTCCCCCAACCCCACCGACCCCAGCCCTGCCTCTCGGCAGGTTGAAGAAGTGCCTGCTGCAGGTGAACGACACAGCCTCTCGAGTGGTGGGTCAGGCCTTCTTCAACGTCATCCAGGTGCCCTGCTTTGAGTTCACCTACAAGGAGGAGTGTGTGGAGCCCTACCTCTATGTTTGGTGAGTGTCCCTCCATGCTGTGGGGACTGGCTTCTGCCTTGGCCCCCCTGGGGCTTGCCTCACCTTATGCCTCCTCACTCTCTGCAGGTGCAAGACATACGACACGGTGGCCATTGCGGTGCCCAGGGAGCCGGTGCTGTACGAGTACGGTGGGGAGCTGATTGACCGGGCAGCGAGACCCGAGGGAGTCCCTCTGAGCCCCCAACAGAGAAGTGTAGCTGGAGGAGCCACCCCAGTGGAGCATCAGCCACATGTCCACCCACTATCCACCCCCAAGGCAGCCAAGGAAGAGAAGAGGAGGAAGAAGAAAGACAAGAAAAAGAAGGGGAAAGGTCTGAAAAAGAAAAACCCTTCCAAAAACAAGGAGCTAAGCAAGCCTGCAGCTGCTGCCCTCACTGGGCAGGACCCAGAGGCCCCACTATTGGACTTGGGGGAAGTGGTCAGTGCCATCCTGAACAACGTCCCAGAGCAGGAGGGCTTGGACAGGGAGCCAGCACTCACCCCTGCATCCCCAGTCCTCACCACCAGCAGGAAGAGGAAGAGGAAGGAGAGAAACAGAAAGAAGGGACTGAAAAGCAAAGCTGAGGCAGAGCCTGCACAATAGCCAGGGCTCTGACTCCTCCTGTGCAGGTCATGGCTGTGTAATAAAGTTGGCTGCTGGAGCAGATTGTGTGGCCCTTGGCCCTGTGTCTGTGGGGAGAAAGGGTTGCTCTGGGATCAGTTTCCAGGGGAAATCCCAGAGTTGATCGCAGCTCTGGGGCTGCAGGAAGGGAAGTACTCAGAGCCAAGTGGGTATTGAGTGGGTTGGAGCTGTTCCACACTGCTTCCACCAGCCTGTAACTTCCTCCTGGGCACTGGGGACAGCAAGCTGCTGCTCTGGCTGAGGACACTGCTCCCATCCCAAAGCCTTCACAGGGTAGTGCCCCGAGGGCTGCCACAGAGGGCTGAGCTCCAGCATCCCAGGGAGTGCTCTACTAGAGCACCAATTAATGAACTGCATTATTCCAGCTCCTTCCACTGCCTTTTCCCAGTGCTCCCACACCAGGACTAACTCCTGCTTCAGCTCCCAGCAGTGGCAGGCAGCAGAAGGGGCAGAGGCCCCTATTCCTCCCCCGAGGCTCCTCAAATGCTGTACAAGAGCTCTTTGGAGCAGGACAATAGAAGCTTTTCCAGCACTGGAATAAGGACAGATGTGCCCCAGGAAAGGCAGGGGCAGGGCAAGCTGTCCCTGATGGTGATCACAGCCTGATTTATTCCCTTTAATGGCAAGTGGGTTCCCATAGCAGAGTCTGAGTGCAGTGCCACCAAACCCTGAAAAGCACTTGAGTAAGGAGCGTGGCTTGGCCCAGTGTCCCCTTTCCTGCCTAGTGGGACCAGCAGAAAGATTTTTCCCACACCAGCACCAAATTCCAGAATGGAAAAAGCTTGAGCAACAGGAGCTGAACACTGTTTTGCTATGAGAGAGCCTTGGGAAGATCAGACAGCATCGAGGCATGGAGAGGAGAGCTGTTCCCAGAGAAGCATGGGATGGAATCCCAAATCCTTGAAACATAAGAACCCAGGGGAAAATACCAAGGTTGTTTGGAGGCACCACACTCTCTGGAGCAGCACTAACGGGTGTAAAGTCCTTGTGGCCACCACCACAGCTCACAGCAGGAAGCACCGACCTGTGGCATGAGAGTGTCTTCCCAAAAGTAAAACTTTTATTGATGGCAAAGGGAAAACTAAAATCGAAGAGAGCCAAACAGTCGCTGACAGTGCACAACTAGCCCCACCCCAGCCCTGCAAGGGGCTGACATCCCTGGCAAGGAGCTGCTCCCAGTCAAATCTTGTCAGACAGTTTCATCAAACAAAAAAAATAGCTTAAGGTTAGTAAACCTGCACCCTGCCCAGGGAAGAGCAGGACCACGTGTCAGCCCCTCCAGTGCTGCAGAGGAGAAGTTGACTAAGCCAGGACCTGCATTTCTCAGTAGAAACAGCTTTGCTTTGTTTCCCGAGCTGCTGCCGTTCTTCAGGAGCATTTACATGCGAAAAAGACTTTTGTTTCCTAAGATCTGCAGTTCTTGCTCGTTTCCTAGTGAGAGGAGGCTAACGAGGAGATCTTGGAAGGAACAAAAGACTCTGCTCCCATAGAAAATCTTCACTAACAAAGCGGGAGAGAGGGGAGTGAGTGAAGCAGGAACTTTTCGGTTCAGAAATGCCTGTGAACGTTGGCAGTGAGCTGCAGCGAGCTGTTTCTAACACAATCAAAGTTATCTGCATTATCTATAGCCCCTTCTCGCTCCCAGGCCCTCCCAGTACCTCTCCAGGAGGTGTCCCGGATGTCAGTTTGATGTCTTTATACAAGGCATTCAAAACATGATTCTTTAAACAGCACAAAAGAAATCAGCTTTTCTGTTTAAGTTTCAGCACATAGAGGGCAACTCTAAGCAACAGACTGATTTTTCATCACTGCTTCTACACAAATCCGTGGCTAAGAAGAGAGGACAGGCAGCTAGCACAGGGTGCAAGCAGAGAACCTCACAACCAGCCTTCAGTAGAAACACTATTATTTATTCACCCCTCTCGGTTACAGCTGGGCAGGGTTAAGCAGGTATGAAGGAGCAGGCTGGGCACTCCTGGCTGCTCTGCCTTCTCCACCCACAGGAGCAGCTCCTGGAACATCTCTGTCCTGTGCTGAGGAAAGCTGCCATGGGCTGGTGTTTTGCTTTGCAGTCTGTTTTAAAAAAACAACGAACCAAACAAAACAACCAAACAAAAATAATCAAAACTAAATAAATATTGTTCCAAAAGAAGCCAGAGGAGATAGCAAGCCTTTGGTACAACAGCTGCGTTTCTCTCCGGCAAGACCTCGAGCCCCAGAGCTGCTGTGCTAGGCCCCTGTGAACACAGCTGGGGGTCGGCACAGATTCTGCAGAGCCCGTTACACATGGAAACACGGAGCAAACAAACACAGAAGCTTTCTGAGAACTCTGGTTTGCTTGTCACAAGCCCTGTGACTTTGCTTTGTGTTCTCGGGACAAGCAGAGGCGAGAGTCAGGGTTTGGGAGAATCCGAATGAACGAGGCTCACTCCAGGCCGGTGGTCTGCGCTTTTGGCTACGCTTGCTTCCGAGTCTTTGCAGTGAAAGCAGACTGCTGTGCGTGTACAAGGACAGACTCATTTGGCCTCCTCATTGCTTTGATCACCTTCCAAAGTGTTGAATTGAGGCCTGGAATGCAAGAGGCCACTGCAGTGTCCCTTCTTATGATATATTTTTTTATATATAGCATATGTATTTAGATCAGCCCTGCCAAGTCTATCCATTCGCTCAGGTGCACGTCACCAAGAGTCATTTCCCACCATTTCACAAGGTATAAAACGGGAGTTTACGTGGCTAAGGGAAGTTGTTTTCAACTGTTCACTCTCCCTTCTCCCCTTCCTGGGGCAGAAAACGGAGGCTGCGGGTCAGGCCCGGCAGGGCCTATCGATCCATCTCGTCCAGCAGCGGCGTGGCGTCCCCAGCCAGGGACATGGGCGTGCTCTCGATCATGGGACTGGGGGATGGGCGAGGCGTCAGCCTCTGCTTCTGTTTCCTCCGCTCAGCCTCCTTCTCCTGCAGCCACTGCTCGGCCATCTTCCCCCAGTCGATCGCAGCATGACTGTTGGTCCTGCAACGGCATGGGTGGAGGGTGAGACACAGCAGCAGGAGAGCTTCCCTGCCTGCCCTCTCTCCCTCCCCAAGGGTCCCACATAGGAAGGTACAAGATGGTCCCACCAAGCTGCTTCCCCAAGGATCAACCACAGCAATGAAGAAGGCACAAAGACAAATACATGCATCCAGAGACACTCACTTTGGCTGTTGCCTCTGCCTGGAGCTGGATGATGGCTGCGACTGTGTCTGGGACTGGGTGGACTGGGGTGTGGTGTTGGCCTGGAGCTGGTACTGGGGTGTTGTCATTGGCTGGCTGGGGGTAGTGTAGGAGTAACTGGGGGTCATCAGAGGGGTGGCCACTGGTTGCTGTGCTGGAGTTGTGAAGACCTGCAGGGAGAAGATATTGTTAGGGGACAGAGTGCAAATCCCACTGGGCTGTGGGGCTGCAGACTGGCACTGGTCTGCACTGCCCTGCTCGTCCACGAGGCTGGAGCATGTCCTTGCTGCATGCTCTTAGTCCTGCTGGAGACCCTCATCTGGGCAGGGAGAGGTTTGCAGTGACTAGTGCAGGTAACAGCAGAGTGCAGGGCAGGAGCAACAACACCCTGCTGAGCACAGGACATCTGTGGCTTACCCAAGCTGGGCCCACCCACCCTGGGCCAGCACAGCCTGCCTTCCTTGCTTACCCCACAGAGGCTACAAGTGAGATAGTTAAAACAAGGTAAAGGCTGCAAGAGATGAGCACAGGAGACATTTGGGGCAAGCCAGCAAGTATGATGTACTGCAGTGGGCATGAAGAACATGAATTTTTGCCCTCTGGGCTGCAGAGAAGGTGCAACTGCTCCCAAGATGGCTTGCTTCCACATCTCAGGCTGCCTGGCTCACTGTTTGTCCAAGGGAGTGTTTAGTCTCTTTGCCTCCTGGTATTTGCCCCCATTTTCCTTCAGACTGCCTTGATGATTAACACGTTGGGTTATCCACAGTCCCCGCCTATCCTCAGCTCAGCATTTACTGTGCCAAACTGTGAAAGCCTCCCAAGGTGGTCTGAAAGAGGATCACTCCTCCCTGCAAGCCTTGTCTTGCAGCACCTCTTCATAAGGTTCTTGCCAATGGCTGGGTGAATTTCTGTACCCGGGCACCTCGGTCCTGTAGCTGGCTTTAGCCTTGGTGTCAGCATGGGCTGGGAGTAGAGAGGCACCAGCACACATGAGGAAAGGCTTCAGTGTGAGCCAAAGCAGCCCAATTCCATCTTATTCCCCTGGGTGTTGGGCTGGGCTGAGGTGCTGTCTGCTGGTGCAGCTTGAAGATTAGCACACTGAGCTGAAAAGCTCTGCAAATTCAGCACATACTTGCACAGCTAATCTCTCCCACTGGCAGCTCACGTTGCCACTTTGGGGGGCACGATCAGGAGGTTGGTCAGCCCTCACGGCTGGATCATGCCCCTCCACCCAGCCACATTCTTTGGAGGGCCAGACCAATATGCTCCTTGGTTCGACTCTCCCCAAAGCAGGGCTCTACTACATGTTCATTTCCTTGGCCACGGCAGGCAAAAAGAAACCTGGTCCAAGAGTTCACCCAGGCTCTGTAGAGCCATAGCACTGGATGATCCCAAGCAATGAGTAACCCCTTAGGTTCCCAGTGGAGCCCCCATGGGATGTTTTCCAGCAGTGAGAAGCCACAGCTTAAGTGACACCTACGTGGTATGCGCTGCTGCCACCTCCACTGCCTCCGTAACCGTACTGACTGGATGCCCACTGTGCAGGGGTGGCATTTGGGTTCTGCCCCTGGCCTGTCACAGCAGCAATGGCACTGAACATCTGGGAGGTCATGTTCTGTGGTAGAGAGTTCACTGCACGGGTCAAGTCTGCAAGAAAGAGTCATCACATCAGACAAAGCCTGGAGAAGCAGCTCCCATCCCAGTTCCAACCAGGAAAGGCCTGCACTGACCTGCCAGGTTAATGTTAGCTGGAGTAGCATTAATAGAGGCTGGAGTCCTGGTCCGACTGCTACTGCTGGGGGTAATACCTGTGTAAAATACAAACCAAGAGAGAGATTACTTGGAGAGCAGCAATGGGCCTGAAACGTGAGTTTTGAAGAAAACTGCAGGTAACAGTGGTACTGACAAGATGCTGTTAGTAGGGGATATGTGTGTAGGAGTGTATGATAGTAGGAGTCTGAGGGACAAGCCCAGACTTTGATGCACAGCCTGCTCAGCAGGTCCACGGAAGCCAAAGATTTCAGTGTTGCTTTGAAACTTTCCAGATATATAGAAAAACCTAAGACACATTACAGGGACAAAGAACATGAAATTATCGTTTAGTAACTGTCTCTGTTGTGCAACAGCCAGGAAAGTCGAGGCACTCAAGTTTTGGGATGCTCACCTGGAACAGGGTCCTGATAATGATCCTTAAACCATCGGAAGAGTCCATTCACAGTAGGGAAGACCTGGCCCCTGTAGCGGAATCCTTCTGGTGTCACTGTCACATACTCTATTCTGTGAGGAGCAGACAACGCAGAAGCATGAAAGATCAGAGGCTGCTTCAGAGTTGTATCTATCACTGTACAGCACCCTCACATTCACAGGACAGCCAGAACAAGCGTGGCCTACAAGCTCAGGTGATGGCCATAATGATAACAAAGGGACAGACCTACCCAAGGTTCTTTGATGTTGTTTTCAAACAACTGCTCCAAAATTCCAATGTCTTTCCATGCAAAATCTATCAGCCATTGCCTACACTTCTGTGACAACTCATGTATAGGGGCAGTATTGATTGTGGCAGGCAGATGGGCAGAAACACAGGAGTCTCTTGGGTGAGATTTACTCCCAGGTATGGGACCTCTACTGTCAAGGAGGCCAAACGCTGTGTAAGGGGAGGCATGAGCTATGGGGATATTGGCAGAGATGGAAGAGAAACTGGCAGCAAGAAGCTGGGGTGTGGTACCTGCAATACTCAACTGCATGTGCTGGGCTTGCCTCTCATTTACCTTGGTTTGCCTCGAGGCTGATATCCCAAGAGGAATTTGCCAGGTAGATCTTTACAGGCACTGATAAAGTAGGGAATAAATGTTGGCTTCTCTTTCTTGGTCTTTATCAGCAGCTCTTCCAGCTTCTAATTAGAGAGACAAAAAAAAAGAAGAAAAACACTCAAGGAGAGCCTACATTTCCAGCAACACAGAGAGCCCACAGATATCTCTCTCCATGCTGTGGTCAGCCTTTTCCTGCAGCCCTGATGCCAGCAATCCAACCAGGACGACCAATTGCACCACTGCTGTGTAGGGCTAGTGTGCAAATGTCACCAGGTCACAGAAAGCCAATACTCTCCCTTCAGTGGTATTTGCTGGCAGAGCAACCCTCTGCTGCTCTGACACATTGCTGCAGCAAACCACATGGCCATGTCCTAACTCCACTGCTCCCAGACAGAAGGCCCTGAGACCTACAGCTGGAAACTGCTAAGCCCCAAACAAGAAGAGGAAGATCAGTCCAACAGCAGCTCACGCCAGACTCAGAGAGTTTAAAACCCATCCTGAGACAAAGAAATTTATACTATTCTCCTTTATTTCCCACAAAAGCTACCACAGCCTGGAAGAGGCTCACCTTCTTGTCTCCACCATTGCAGTCCTGATAGTATTTGTGATTCAACAGGTCTCTGGCGAAAGAAGCCATTGGCTGGACGTAACGAGCAACAATTTCATCCAGGTCTTCGAATTCCTTTCAACAAACACATTTAAAGAGGTGTTTAGAGTGCATGATGAGGAACTCTTATCCTAGCATACAGCTCTCAGTCAAACATTCTGCACAGCAAGGTTGGAAGCTTTGAGGAAACAAACAAACAAAAAAAAGATTGCTGAGTATTGTCTATGAACCTGGAGAACCACAAAGAAAGTTACTCTCCAACAGCCTGAAAGCAGCTGCAAGGACAGAAAAGCTGTGCCAACCTGTCCCTGACAAATGGGTTCTTCTCCTTCCCCACCAACTCTTTCTGAGGCACACTCTGCAGTGCTCTTACCTCTGTGTTAATCCAAAGTGTGGAGCCCAGGCTGAAGGCATTCTCCTTGCCCTCTTCTCGGACATCCACATGCTGGTAAATGCCATCGTTCACCTTCCAGGTGACAGTCAGGTGGTTCTCTCCTTTGCTACTCGGCCGAATAATCACATCCCCTTGGTCCATGGTCTCCATCATCTTCTCTGCTTGCTTGAAGCTAATGTTGTGGAATGATGGGTGAGCAATTACTCTCTTGATGTATGCTGGGAGATAAAGTGGAGTGTTTAGGCTTCCAAGAGGAACTGATTTGTCACAGCTAGTTGTCCAATTGCGCTCATTTTCCTGGAGCAGCCTGGGAAGGGTGGCATTAAGAGGGAGAGAACAATTAGAGACTCACTTGTTCGCTGCTGCTTTCTTTTCATGTCTTCTTCCTGTTTGTGATCTGCTGCCTCAGAGTCAAAGTCATAGTAGGTATCTTTAGGCAGTTTCCACTCATTGTTCTTGTCCATCAGGTCTGAGGTCCTGCAGGTCAGGTCTGCACCGAACTTCTCAATGTCAATCTTCATAATCCTGCAGTGAACAGTCATTCCTACCTATGGTAGAAGGGCAGGCAAAGCTGATCAGCAGGTCTGGCTCTGATACTTCAGCCTCTCTGCACTGCAGAGCAATCTGTGTGCCGTTAGGCTGATGCTAAGAAGGTACAAATCACCTCACCTACTTCAGACTGATACAACCTTGAAAACTGATCCTTCCATACAAACTGTTCTCCAGTACGTTTACTACCCATGTCCTGTACTACACAGAAAGCTGCATGCCTGGAGGCTGAAGTTCACTAAGGTTGCTATTTTAGGTAACTTGCAGCAAAACTGGACTTCCTGATATGTAGGAAAGCAGTTATGTCTGCTCAGAAAGTGTGGAAAACACTCAAAGGACTTATCTTCTTAAATGGGAAAAATACCACCACAAAAACGGCAGTGTCTTAGTTCAGTTAACTGTGCTGAAAGTAACAATGACTCTTTAAAGAGCTGCTGAGAGACCTCTGATCTTACAGGATTATCCATCACCTGCATGGACTGTCAGAGGGACCCCAAAAGACACAGAAGATTATAAACCTCTGTTTTATCAGGTGATAAAAATACATGATTCTGTTTATTTCAGAACCCCAACTCCTGTCCTGGGCAGGACCAGTAACTCTGATGATCTGCACAACTGAACTGAGACAGCGAAAGAAAAAAAGACTACAGGAGAAGAGTGACCCTTGCATATCTAACAGCAGTTCTGTGAACTCTTCAGAAAGCCAGAAACAAATGACAGCTCTGCATTAGAATGCCTTCTGGTCTCTTAAACCCAGACTTCAGCCAGACTATAATAAATCCTCCTGCAGTGCAACATGTTAACTGATTAACAGGGTTCCCACCAGCTGCCAAGAGAGATTTGCAATGTGGGAGAAGGACACTAAGCAGAACCTGAACTCGCCACTGATTTAAAGTAGTTAGATGAAAACAGGCTCTGAAAAGCCACCTAGGGAACAGCATTATTAACCAAACTCTGAATCTTTGGTATGGCCTCCAGGTTCTTCCAGCTCTTGGTGAATATGTGAAAATCCACTGCTTTCATACCTTCACCCTTTCTTCTGGCCGCTTGACCACCTTATCACTAAGAAATTTTGTTGGGATGAAGCCAGCGATGCCATTATCCAGACGTGTCTTCACTCCAATGGCCTGACCCGGGCAGGAGCCGCTGTCAAAGTGATTCCAAACCTTGAGCAAGGCAGAAGTAAAAGTTATTCATCATGGAAAGAATATAGCTCCAGCAGCTCACACTCAAACAAGTCCAAGACCCGTGCTGACAAACTGATGGCAGAAGTGCAGGTGACAGAGAAATTCAATAAACGCTACTCAGTAATGCAATCTTCCTGCTTTGGTTCTGTTCGGCTTATGGAGCTTTGCAGTCAGCAAGGTCAGCATGGTTTTAGAGCCAGAATACAATCCTGCAGCTAATGCTGGTTTCTCATGAAGGCTGTAAGAGTTTTAAAGTCATGGATTACCAAGGCTGGAATTCAGCAGTGTTTAGAAGAAACCTAAAGTAGAGCTGCATTAAGCAGCAGGGGGTCAAGATAAGTTCTTATAATTGAGAAGGTGACAGAATAACCTTCTGTTCTCAGTGTCACAGGCACGTTCTCAGTGTAGACCACAAACAAGCCTGCCTAATGTATTTGCACAGAACTGGTCCCCTCTGCCCCAGGTTCATTTCACTCCTAGCCCAGTTCACTGAAATCCATAAAGGACCTGTCAAGTGTACACTGAAGCAGTTAGTCACAAGTGGAACAGATTATACTTGCAGCCAAAGGCTACATTCAGGTTGGGATCCTGGAGCACTGCAGACACCATCTCGGCTCTGAAGCATACAAAACACTCAAGCGTGCTGACAGCAAACTCTTGACAAAAGCAGGCCCACGAGGAGAAACAGCCTCACCTCACTGAGCTCTGGGAAGTTATCCTGCTGGCAGAAAGGACACTGCCAAAGGCCAGACTCATCATTTCGTATTGCCTGGTCATAGCTTTCTCCCTGTGGCCGCCTGTGGGCTATCCCAGTCACGTTGCAGATGATCATTTTACCTGTGGAGTGATGGAAGAGAAGGAAAGAATGAAAAACTGCAGGCAACTGCAGGGCTTAGTACTTCCCTTTATCTAAGGTAGCTGTGCATGAAGGTGTTCTAAGTTCCCAGATACTTAAAAAGTTGCTTCACACACATGCGACCACAGCACCATCTCACCACCACATCCACCAAGACCCCTCTGCCCCACCTTCACAAATCGTAAGTCAACTCAGGATGCCAGAAACCAGGGATGTACCTATATAAAAAGTCTCTGGAGTTTCTTTGGTCAGCATATTGAAGACCTCCTCTGTGTTTGGAGAACGGTATGGGGTTCTCAGGTCCTTGTACCTGCAGCTTAGCTCAGCTCGAATGTCATATAAAGTGATATGCTTGTCACCGTAGCCCTGTGTGGTATTAAAAGGTCATCAAACCGTGAGCAGCAGGAAGGAGGTAAGGAATAAGTGATTAAAGAACTCAAGAAACTTATCAAAGAGCAGACGTTAGAAAGAGAAATGCACTGGATAGCATCAAACTGGGAAACTCAGCCACCAGATGTTGGGGAAGTCATTCAGAAAAGGTTGATAGTTTGAAGGAGAACAACCTAAGTGGTCTAATTATTGTGTCCTGTCCCCTCATTACCTCTGCACCAAGGGTGCTCTCTGGGAGCATTTACTACATGCCACTGTCAGACACTTGAATACTTTTCATGGCTGTTTATACATCTTATGATGGCAGCAGCTAAATGCTCAGTTCCAAAAAATGATAAGGGTTGCCAACTATAAGAAACTGAGCTGGACAGCAGAGCTTCCTCTGTCTTTCAGCACCAGGAACAACCCAGCACACCTGTCTTTCCAGTTCCTCAGCAAAGGCATCGAGATCCAGGTCTTTCAGCCGCTCAGGGTTTTCCAAGATCTCCTCTAGAGCTCCTGCGGGATTAGCATCCTCTGCTGACTCATCGTACTCCAAGGCATCCACTGCCATTTTCCTTGCCCATTCATAGGTTTCAGGATGGACCCTAGACCCATCTAGGACTTCAATGTAGGAATCAGTACTGAAATAAAACCAAAGCAATGTCCATGATAAGGACTCTGTGGGGTTCCAGAGTCACCTCCTTCAGCTCAATAATAAAGCAGATTGTAGAGCACCACTATGGGCTGTGTGGCTGCTTTGCCACCACTGCCCTCCATGGGACAAACTATAAAATAAAGGACACAGTGAATTTTTCATTGTTAAATTAACAGGAGCCAAGGCAAGATATGATGAATTTCAGCCTGCAGCTGAAGGTACAGCTGGGCATTTTGGATGCCAGGTAGACTGGATCACTGTGTGTGATGGCTCTCCATGAGCACACAGCTCTCTGCAGTTCCTCTCCTCATACAAATTAAGTGTTGCCAACTAGCAGAGTAGCCATCTGCATCCAGCTCTTTGCACGAGGTTGCATTGCTGGGACTTGTATCCTTCAAGAACCAGGGACTTAGCAAGGCTGTATCACTAAGCATAAGGATTCAGCAAGGCATCCTGTCTCACACTGCTTTTCAAGGGCAGAAAGGACACAGTGCCAGCCCTAGAGCAGGCACATTTTCTTCTGTGCAAGGCAGTCAGAGACTTAGAAACTAGGTAGCTGCTGTCCTCTAAGCACACATCTCATTCAGTTACCAGTAATTTAAAGCTCTACAAACTTCCCACTACTGCTATGAATTTAAGAGAAAGCTAAATTGATGAGTTATGCCTCAAGTTGGAAACCTAACAGAAATAAAAATAAAATACTGATGGCAGGACTTAGGTAGAAACCAAGCAGAAGTGCACAGAGGTCACTGATGGATGTGCACGATGACTATGTTAGGAAACAACCATTTTCACTTGGGTTCCTCTTGACCATGAAGGGTCTTCCAAACCATTGCAAACTATACAATTAATGTTCTTCTGCTCTCACTGCTGGGTTTAGCTGCCCTTCAGAGTCAACTTAATAACCAGAAATACCTGAACTTGGACAGCAATCAGAGGGGCCACACGGAAAACTCCTGAGAACACAGACTGCACAGAACAAGACTGCTTCAGCCCCTTGTTCATGCTAACTCCATACCCTGTAAGGCACTGAACACAGCCCAGCACCCACCTATCGCCCAGTGACGCGGTGTCTATTTTGATGAAGCCAGCACAGTTGATAAACACCTTGGGTCCCATATGACACATTGTAACCAGCTGGGTCCTGTTCTCCAGACGTGTGTTGTTTTGTTTTAAGATCTGGAGAGAGAGGCAACAACATAAACTTGGTATTCAAACACAAGGGTTCTCCAGGAAAAGCAGAGGACTCATGCTGGACACTGCAGTGGTCAAAGCATCTGACATAATCAAGCCCATCAGAACTCATAAACTGGTGCCCTCCTGCCTGTGTCTCAACATTGTTTGAAAGGAGATAAATCAACATGGAACAGGTCCAACTCTCTGGAAATGTGTTGGCTCTTTGCCTTGTGTTTTCCACAGTATGGAGGCGTATTGATACTCCTAAATGCACCCTGTGGGTTCAGGAGCCAGCTAGGATTGATGTATCTGCTGAGTTGCTTGGGTGCCAACGACACAAATCCACGCAGAGTTTTGGGGTCAGGCACAGTGAGATACCGCATACTGAAACATGTCAGGGAGCTGTCAGCTGCATCTGGCACACAGGACCCTGACTCACATGTTATCAGTGATGGGTTGTTTTTGTTGGCAGGGACAGAAGCCTTCTTACCTTCAGCAGATGAGTGCCTTTGCGTGGTCCCAGGCCACACACATACTGCAGCAGAGCCTGGCTGTGAGGGTGGGCAATGGCTCGGTTCACATCCACTCCCACCTCATTCACACGGTTTATGAATTCGCAGTAGAGGGCATTCAGCAGCTCCTCCTTCACCACATGCTCCTGATGGAAAGGAGAGGTGTTAGCCTTGCAAGGAGATATGTGCAACGCTTCCCTGTAAGTAGGCTAAGACAAACACAGCAGACTGGCTTTCAGAAGGTGCATTGCACCTCAGAGTTACCCCTGAGAAGAGCCTAAGGCAAAAGGCAGATGAAGGTAAAGGAGGCAAAAAAAGGTGCTGTGTAGCATGAATACAGCACAGGACAGGCAGAACTTGCACCAGTTCAACTTGGAATGCTCTTCTGTGACAGCAAGCTCTCACAGGCATCTTTCTCTTGCAGAGAATTATTTTCCTTGCCCAGTGATCTCACAAGGAAAAGTTACCTGCAGAGGGTGGAGTTTCAGGCACAGAATATCCTCATCGGAGCTGCAGACCTGAGCAAACTCGATGAGAGGGTCCTGAATGCGGCGAGCCAGGGAGACAGCTTGGCGCAGCAGAGGCGGATAGTCCCGGAACTCATTCTGCAAGAGGCCACAGAATTAGGGAAAACTCTGGTGATGTCTTCATGCTTTGTAGCACAAGTAGCAAAGACACGTTGGACAGGGACTGAAATACAGGAAGCATTTGCTGTGCAGGGAAAGGAGAGTTGAGATCAAAGGCTCACAGGAGCTCTGCAGTAACTAGGAACGAAACAACCTCCATTTGCCCTGCTGAACAAGATTAATTTCAAACTCCACCAACATCCACTTTGTACATCTGCTTGTACATAAGCCTACATAAGACGTTTTGCCTTGATCCAAAGGTCATTACATCACCGTTTAAATGGATCTTGAGGCAGTAGATGATGCAAGGCAGTGACAGCATAAATGGAGGATGAGACAGCATGAGCGAGGAACAGACTAAGAGATGACTGGAATAGCAGAAGGTTCACCTCAGACTTCTTGCTGTTCATGTAAAGGATGGCCAGTTCATTGTCCACCAGCTCCACTCCGATAGAGGACAGCTGCTGCCCTTGATCCAGCTCATGAACAATTCTCTTCACATCCTCCATCAGCATCTGAGCATCCCTAGGGAGAGATGGTCAAGGGGATTGAGAGCACAGCATGAAGCTGGGTCCTGGAATCACCCAGGGAGTTAACCCCAAAGGGTTACCTCACACCATAGACAGAAAACAGTGAAAAGTGGACAAGCATGAGGAAAGCACTGCAAAGAGACCAGGAAATGGAAGGAACACAATGACTCACCTGTTCTCGCCTGCAATTGTCACCACATGAGGCTTCTTGTTGAGGAGGAATTTTTTCAAGGTTTCAATATCCTGGGCCTGGAAGAGAGAGTGAGACAGGTCCCAGTAGAAAAGCTTGAGCGTTCCTGTACTGAGTTTGCTACCAGTCCTGGGCTCCTATTTCACATGGCAAAACCCTCCCTGACTGCCACTCTGACCTGCCGCCATGACATGAACACAGCTAAATCTTTTCCACCAGCTGGCCTTGCAGCTCCTGACCACTTCAAGGACAAACAGGAACAATTGATAGCATCACACTCTGGTGTTACAGGAAATCAGTGCAAATAGGGAATGGAAATCAGAACCCTGCACCAAGCTCCCGTAGGTGCCACAGTCTCTTGCTGTTATAATATGATTAGGGAAAGGTGAGAAAATTTCTGTAGCTGCGATCACAGAAGTTCACAATGCTCCAACTAGCAGAACTCAGGAATGGCAAGGCCTTGACATCCCTCATAAGAGGAACAGAAGAGATGAACTGGAATATAACTGGAAGCAACTGTTCCATTGGAACAACTGCAAGGTGGGAAAAAGGCAGTGCAAGAGTGACAAGGCCTGAGCTGTCTTCAGACTTCCTCTCCAGCCCACAGTGAATCACATCATTCCAAAAGCAACGTGTGGGCATCCAACTCGACTGCAGCTGCATCAAGGCTCACCTTCTTTTCCCTCTCCTCCTCACGCCAGGCATTCCTTCTCTTTGTGAAATGTGGCAGTCGGAGGAAGTCTGTAACCTCACCTTCTCCGTTAACAAGGGCGCAAAACACAGGGTGGTCCCTGCAAAACAGAGATCACTCAGACATGCAGGACTGCTGAAGCTGCACATGGATCCAGAGGCAATTCCTCTCCTCCTACCTGGCTGAGGAGAATGCAATGCCTAGCACCCGAATGCCCTTCCCTTGGTTTTCATCCATGAAATCATCATCTTCCTCCACTTGCTGATCGGGACGGTACGAAGCTACTTTTAGCCAGTTGTACAGTTTCCGGCTGCAAGCCTGGTGGAACACAGAAGGGGAGAGAAGAGTGAGAAAATTCACTGCAGGTCCTTTGGCACAGCCTTTCTCTTCTCTCCTGCTGCTCAAGGCAGCAACACAGCATATTCTGTGGAGATTGGAATCAGCTTTCCAGAACTATGGAACTCATCTTTCCTCCCACTGAGGTATCTGCTTTTCTCTCCATCCTTGGGAAACAACCAGACTCAGACCCTTGCCTGCCTCCTCTTCCCCAAGAGCCTGTGTATGGCCTGTCCCCAGCACACTGCAGGACTGTCAGCATTTGTAACTCCAGCTCTAATTCAAACCTACCTGTCTAACATCTCACCTTGAGGACGTACTCCTTGGCCTCCACCAGCAGCTTGTTCTTCAACTCTTTAGCCATCTGCACATAGAGGAACTGGTTGAGGGACCGCTCGATGGCCATCGTACGCTGCCGATTCCACTCCTGCACCTGGTGGCTGAACTCGTCCCGGTAATAGAACTGTTTGATTTCCTCAAAGTACGTCTGGTCGCTACCATAACTGCAAGAAACATCAGGAGGAGATATAGAAGGGCTCCAAACCCCTGCACTGACACCGCCACCAGTAGATTACTGCACAGGGATGTAACAGCAGCACATCAGATTTAAGGAGCTGGAAAATCTGGAGAAGATCCCATCCTCCCATCAAACACTCCTCTAGCTGCAGAAGCTGTGCTGCTAGAGATAGCAGCTGAAGGCCATGCTGGCAGCACAGAGGCTTGATCAGTGCAGCATGAGGGAGCCCACAGTCACTGCAGCACACTCATGCTGCACAGTGTGGCTACTCGGATGTGCAGGGAAGGAACAAAGGAAAGGTTACTGAGGAATAAGCATCACCCTTCACAAAAATCCTAAAGGCTTCAGAATTTTCCTTCAAAGGAGTAAGACAGATGTCTGATGAAGAAAAAGCCAAGACCCTGAGAGGCTCCTTGACTTTAAAGTGCAGGAAATCACCAGGCTGTGACTTGCAGGAGCAGTCTGGGTTACAGAAGGGCTCTATCAGCGTGGCAGTACTGGATGAACAAACTGTAAAGGCATGGATGGCATGAGCAGTGAGGACTCACCCCTCCACTCCTTTCATGTCAATGCTGATATCTATAGTGAGCAGTCCTTCGTCCTCAGCCAGGCTCATTTTCAGGAACTGATCATCTCGCAGCTCCTTCACAGGCTTGTTCTTCAAGTATTTAAAAGAATAGGCATAGTGGGCTTCATCAATGTCCTTGGAGAGAGAAGAGACAGTCACCATGCATGCACACAGGGTATCCATGAAGAAAGACCTTTCTATATACCACAGCAGACAATGGGGTTTATTCAATACAACCTCACCCCTATGCCTGCCAGTTTGCATTTCCTTCCCCAGGACACAGTGGAATTTGTTCCCAGTCCCAGAGAAACAGAGACCATTCCAATAATTGAAGGCAACACCTCAACAGCAAGAATCTGGTCTGATGAAATGCTGAGACTAGAAAAAGCAGCAATGCTGTTGAGCTGGGCTCTGCAACAGCACAGCTCACATCCCACTCTGATGTTTATTCAAAGCTGCCACTGACATAGAGGAAGTTTTCAGATGCAAAAAAAGAGCATTCGTATGTTATTTAGATCCTCCCCTGAACTGACCTAGACAGTCAAGTGTTCCCTGCCTTACCTTCTTCCCCTTTTTGGTCGGTGAAATGTTGACTTTGGCTCTTTCTTGGAAAGTCTGTCTCAGAACCTGCCTGACCAAAGGCTCCCTGGCTATCTGCAAAGCCACCATGTACCGGGCTCCTTCCAACACAGCTTCAGGGCTTGGGAATTGACTAAAAGCAAAAAGACAACATGGAAGGCTTAGGACTTGAGAAGATCCCCAGATCTCTTCCTTTTTGTTACATCTCCAGGACCTGCAAGAAGACAACCTGATGCACTGACCTACAGACATAATCCTTGGCCAGCTCCAGGGGCTCTGCAGGGAACTGCTCTGTCTCGTGACGCTGGTAACTGTCTCGGAGATTCTCTCCAAACTGCTCAGGTGTCAGACCAAACTTCTTAGCCAGGCCATCTGGGGAAAAAAATCAACTGTAGCTTTTACTGAGCAAAAGCACCAGAGATAGAATATTTGTGGTTGAAGGGACCTTTAAAAGTCTCATAGCACAATGCTCCTGGAGTGAGCAAGGGCATCTTCAACTGGAGTGGGCTCCACAGAGCCCTATTTAACCTGACCTGGAATGTTTCCAGGGATGGGGCATCTACCAGGTGGCAGATTGCCTCTGGGCAATCTAGGCCAGTGTCTCATCACCCTCAGTGTAAAATATGTCTTCCTTCTATCTAGTCTAATCCCCCTCTTTTAGTTTAATTTCATCACCTTTTGTCCTGTCACAATAGGCCCTGCTTAAAAATCTGTCCCATCTTCTTACAGGCTCCTTTAAGTACTGAAGGGCTGTCCTAAGTTCTCCCCACAGCCTTCTCTTCTTCAGGCTGAACAATCCCAACTCTCTCAACCTCTCTTTGTAAGAGAGGTGCTCCAGGCCTCTGATAGCTTTTGTGGTCCTGTCCTCCTTGTAGAGGTAAGCCACACACCTAGAAGAGCATGCAGGGCAGGCCACTGCAAGCTCAGTGAGACAGAGCCCAGCCCTTACCCAGCCCAGCTGTCTGACAGATGGTGTACATATCCCGCCGGGAAGCCTGCTTCAGCTCAGGACCCTTCTGCTCATCGTCTTCTGCATCCTCCCCTTCACCTACAGAAAAGATACATTTACCACAGTCTCTTTACTGAGGCACCCAGACAGCTGCAGAGTGTCAGAAGCATAGAAAAGGGATCAAATGCAGCAATGTTCCTAAACTCTACAAAGACATCTCAAAGTAACCTTAAAACTACTCAGGATTAGAAACACCCCCCTGAAAATGTGATCTTCTCCTCCTTAGTTTCACTGTTTTGTAGTTTAGTAGCAGAATCTGAGTTGCACATCCAAATTCACATCAAGGATCCTTGCTTTGGCCCCTGTCACAAGGGGTCATATTCAGTCTGTCAGAAAGCAGCACCTTGGGTGCCAAACTTCAAGCATTTTCAGAGTTGCCTGGAAAACCTGGAACTAAACTGAGGAGCAGAGATGTTCTCTGCAAACACAAGAGCTTTTCAACTAACTTTCTTACTATTCTTTTGAACCAGGGGTTTCAATCAGCTCACAATTAGGAGACTATCAAGTCTGGGAGGACAAACCTTCCTCTTCTTCACCGTCCTCTCGGATACGCTTCTGCTTCTTTCGAGCAGCCTTGGCAGCATTCTGCATCTTGGGGATGTCTCTCCCATAGTAGAGCAGGAAGTGATTGTAGACATCCTTCAGCTCATCCATGGACTGCACATCCTTCAGCCTACGGCATGCAAAGCCAGCATGTTACATTCTGCTTGCAGCTGAGCCATGGTCAGAGTACTCAAGGAACCTGCTCTTGTACAGGTCAGGCAGAAGTAGAACCTGGGCACATCTTCCAGAAGAACTGAAGTATTTCTCATGACTGGCTTTTTGGGGAGGCTAAAGACAGTGCACTGCAGTGGCCAGACAGCCTCTGCTGTTTGGGCAAGTTAGAACACAATTTAAGATGTTCTGGAATGAATATAAGGAAGTCATGGCACCATACCTCTCCATGTCAGTAGTATCCAAGGCCCTTATTCCATCTGCCAAAGGCTTGTCTGGGTCAGCAGAGATTTGTTCATACTGATAGGCCTGCATCTTCTCAAACAGACGTGTCAGGTTCTGCTTGCGGATCTTCAGCTGGGTCCACTACCATGAGAACAAAGATTCCCAGTGAAGCGAGCCACAGCTGTGTGGTACACCCAATTCCTCCCTTCCCAAATGGGGGCTCCCAGGATCTTGGGATATTCATCATACAAAAATAATCATTAAAACCTCCACCCACAGCCAAGCTCAGATGCGATACACGTGGCAGGTTTCGTCTCAGAGATACTTTGCATTAGCAGAAAAACAAAATATCAAGCTTTGGATCCACTTGACAGTAGAGAAAGAACCTGCACTCCTCACAGGAAATGTCACTACACAAAAGGAACTTAGTGAAGAGGAAGGACTGTTTTGAACCTTCTTTTGTCAGAGGGTACTTTATGACCACATGACAGCAAACATGCAAAAAACCCCATGGGTTAAAAAAGCAAACAAGGTCTTCACAGATAGAACAAAAATCTGCTGAAAGGACCAAGCTAAGTAAGAAGACATGTTAAGTATTGATGGGATAACAAGCAGTGAAACACTCTTCACCTTCTCATCCCACTGCCAGACCCTCCACAGGTCATTGATGTGCAGCTCTGGCTCCACATATTCCTTTCTGTAGAAGGCGATGAATGGGACCTGGATCAGAAATGAGACTTGTCACCACCAAGCAGGAGACTAAGCTGCTCCTTACAGCCAAGAGTCCAGAAAATGCTCCTGTCCCATTTGGGAGAGCAAGCTGATGGAGCAGTAATGTGGGAGGTGTACCAAGCCATGTGCTAGCTTTGAACACTGTTCCACTGAAGAATACACCACACAGACCAGAAAGCTTCTGAAACATCAAGCAACGCTTCAGAGGATAGGTTGAATGGAGTAACCAAGGACCAGGTCATTCTGAAATTCCTCCACCTCATTTAGCATCCATTTATCAAGGATTAGGGAAATAAGGTGATGGCAGCCTCATCAATTAGGCCTTAAAGGCCTGTATTGCCACAGCTCATGCAAGATAAGCTGAGCTTTCCAGTGAAGCACAGGAGAAGCATCCAGATAGGGCAGCAAACCTGAAGGGGCTTAGATACCCTAAGTACTTCCAGCAGAACTTTGGCTAATTCTGCCTGGATAAGGAGACAGCAACTCAGACCTTATCTTGGCAATGAAGCGGAGCTGTGAATTACCTCAAAATGTTGATTTCTCATGAAATTCAGAGCTTCTTTAATCTTCTGGATGGTGCTGGGCCCCTTGCGGCTGAAGCTGCTGCTGGATTGTCCACGGTCGAGGTAGTCAGAACTTTCCTAAAAGGGAGAAGCACATCGAGTTGGTTGTATTCCTGAGCTGACCCCTCCAAACACCAGCCCAGGCTAGGTGGGAAATGACTGGAAGGCTAGGACTGGAAAATGGTGGTAGTCTTAAGAGCTGGGGATGCAGGCTTAGCTGCATGCTTGGATTCTAAACCACAGAAAAGCGTCTCAGCTCTGACTGGTTTTAAAGTAAATGGAATTAGCATTTGGCTAAGGTAATTGATAAATTGATAGTTAAAAGCAGATCATGGCTAATACTACTTTAGCCCTAAGTGCAGAATGGCTCAGAGATCTTTCAACCATTCTTGGTAATTGTTCTTACAATTCCTGTGTCCAGTTTTTGTTGTGTTTTAGAGATGCAAAAACAGACACAGTGCATGTTAAATTTGCTGCTCCAGATCAGAAAACCGTGAAGAAAGGTACATTGGGCACCACATTCCTCTGAGCAGACTCCTGAAACAATGGCTCCAGGCTGGAAATTAGCAGCACCTTTGAGGCTTCTTAAGAGAGAAGTCTCAGGCATTGTCCTTTACCTGCAAGGAAATGGTTGGTGTCGCAAAGGCATTCCTGTAAATCCAGTCAGCTTCTTCCTCCAGTTCATCATCTTCAGCATTTCTCACTGGAATGGATCGCAGCTGTGAAAAGGCAACAGGATGAGCAGAGCTAACACCAGGGCTTGTGCTACCACATCTTCAAACAGCCTGTCAATTACTGTTTGGAGCTGCAAATTGCCTGTAGGGTCTGTTCTACAAGCAGGGCTTTGCTGAGGACAGCATGTCCATGTCTGCATCTTCTGAGCACATGGGAAACCTGCATCAGGCTTCACACCAGATAAGCACAGCTAACAGTTCTTTGTGGAGAAGCCTGCAATGGTGTGAAACTTTCCATGATGATCAAATCAGGCTAACTCCAGTTCCTACCAGACTTCTGGTCCCTCTGCAGTGACATCATCTGTTCCAATCCATCTGTTTATTCTAACCTTGCTGTTGCTTTTCTTGCTGCAGCCATAGAATAACAGAACGCAAACCAAACCCTCTGTGGGCATTTAGTCCCTGTCAGTTCCCCTTCCAAAGGCCTGCCCTAATCATCCTGACATCTCTGAAGATAGCAAACCGTGTGAACAGCCCACATATAGCCAGAAGATGTTACACACAGCGTTCCCTTGTGCTGTGCACACTGGCATGGGAAAAAAAAGGGTCCTTCTGAAGAGCTGGTAGCTTCAGATGTCCCATTTGACAAAGGAGAGTAACTAGCCTCTGCACAGAATTCCATTAACATACAGTTAAGTGAGATGATGAACATGGACTCATCAGGAAAAACGTGATTAGAGGGTAAAATGAAGACAAAAATATGAGGTACTATAACAATTACTAGTAGCACAAATGTGACTCCACACTGACATCACTGCAGGTCTCACTCACTTGGATTAAAGTGTGTTACAGAAACACCTTGTACAGACCAGGTAGACGTGGGCTGGTGGACAGGTAGCCTAGAAAATCCTAGTTAATCTTTAAAACCACTGCAGCTTCACTCCTGCTATCCAGAGATGTAACTCTGGGCACTAATAACAGCATCCAGCATACAGGACATCTTAGCAAAGCACAAGCCCTTGCACCATTCCCAGGAGTGCAACACTGGCACCCAGTGGCCGAAGAGAAACCATGGTCAGCTAAACCCAGCCTTGCACAGCTGCTTCACAGTGTCACTACCATGTTTGAAAGCAGGCTTTCAACCCACACATTTGACAGGTGGGAATCTTCAAGCAGAGGAAAAGAGATGCTAGCAGCCAGTTGAGAAAGTCGGCCTGCAGGTCCTAGGCCTGCTGTGTTGGGTGGGAGCTGAAATGCTGTTGCACCATCTCCCCTCACCTGGAACCTCTCAGGCATGTCTGTCATGCGGATCTCATTGTCCTGGTCTGTTAGGTGACTGCTCTCCAGCTCACTGGGTTCATACATCTCAAAGATACTACGTCGACTGATGCGCTTCTTGGTGGTCTTTTTGGGGCGTACACGGGTCTCCCCTTCAGTTTCTTCATCCTCATACTCATATTCCTCCTCCATCTCCTCATCATACTCATTATACTTCTCAAACTCATCATAGTCAAAGTCCACACCGAAAATTTCCTGGGCTTCCTGCAAAGCACTGCAAGGCAAAAACCAATTGTTCATACCCAAGGTTCAGTTCATACAACATCACTCTAGACACACAGTGGGGGCCAAGCACCCAAGTCTAAGAGTTGGTTTTGCACCTAGACTGAAAAGTCATGGATAGGTACACAACTCCTTGAGCTCTCTGTGCAAATAATTCTCTTAAGGCACTAGTTTTGGTATCAAATCCAAGGGAGAAAAGGAGTCAAGATGTTTAAGAAATCACAGACTAAAAGCTCAATGTTTCAATTTACCCAGGTCCTACTGAGACCAACAGTATCCAACCACAAGCTGAATTGCTCTGCAATTCCAAGAACCAAGTAAGCTGAGAACTTTTTTCAAGGCGCCAGGCCAGCTTCCAACCAGTACTTACGCATCTGTGTATCCAGGGAGCTTCTTTCGCCACTTTGGCTTCTTCAGAGGTTGTCCATCATCATCCACAATGAAGTCATCAATGTCTGGATGTTGAGAAACAATTTAGTAGTCAAGGCACTCTCATATTCAACTGGTACCACATATAAAGCTCAGCTCAGTCAGTGCAACTTTGAGCCTCCACCAAAGACTCAAGTTGCTGTTGGCTGTCAATCTGCTCAGACACCCACTGCATCTCCTACACCAACCTCAGACATTCCAGGAGTCTGAACCATAATAAGCAACCTTCCAAACGCAGGCAAAGCCATTTGGCAACTACCTACAGCTCAGTGCACTGGAAGGACAGTCAGAGAAGGCCTTGGTGCTTTGGACGGCAGGTAGAAAGAATTCTTTCAGCATGGTACAAGCAGTGGTGAAGGGCTGATGCTGAATAGGACAAGCAGGGCAGGTGTGTACTGTGCTACTAGGAACTAAACAGTGCCTTGAATTTACTTTGAAGCATTTCCGCTCTGGAGGCAGCTTACAGGAGACATTCACCACCTCAGCATATGTGTTTCTGAACAAAGCAGAACAGACAAACTAAACTTGCCACCTCAAGACATTTAAATTCTAAAGACTGTACTAATCAGATCAGCAAGGGCCTGACCAGAATAGTGCTGCAGTCTTTGATTATTTCTAGCTCAAAGTCTTAATTTGGTTCCTGTGCTTTAATCCTAGGACAAATTTTGGATGGAACTGACCATCCCTACTCACCAGATTCATCTTCCTCCTCCTCCTCTTCCTCCTCTGGTGGAGCAACAGGAACTTCAATAGCTTCCCCTCCCTCCTCGCCTTCACCATCCTGAAAGATTTCTTCAGCAATGGCTTCCTTCTCATGTTCTTCTTTTCCATAGTCTTCCTCTTCATCATCCTCATCATCAGACATTTTTCGCACACGCCTGAATTTTTGCTGCAAGCAAACAGCCTTATTAGTGCCCAGAACTCCCAGCACAGACACTCAGGCTTGGTGTGTTCTCTGCCAGGTCTGAAATGCCCTTCTCTGCAGAGTGCAGGATGGAGCCCAGACCACTGGGCACTGCGCACACAACATAACCACCCGCCAAGAACTGCACTGTGCCCAGGCCTTTGTCACTTGCATGCTGTCACCATCAATGCCAGACTGGCTTCATGTGTCTCTGGAGAGTGCCACAGAGCAGCTTTAAAGTCTACAACAGCCTATGCTGATGCTGAGGTTAGCATCATGACAGAAAAAGCTATTCCAATATGGCCTTCTATGAGACTGTCTTGCAGAGACAGAAAGGGAGGAGTAGAGCAGGCTTTAAGAACCAGAAGGAAGTGGTTTTGCAAACTCTAGAAAGCCATTGCCAGTTGGCTGGGCAGGGATAGTGCTTCCTTCAGGCACTCAGCTCTCCCTTTCCAAGAAGGCTGGAGTAGACACATCACTCTCCTTCCAAGAGCCCACTCTCCTTCGTGCTAGGACACATCACACTATTAACAACAGCAAGGCAACACAACTCACTCTTTTGACTTTAACACCCAAGTTCTCTTCAATGAGGTCAAAATCGTCATCTTCCAGGCGGTCATCAAAAGCTGAGAAAGCAGAGATGAGTTACACTCTCCCAACCAATGAAGAGGGTTTAGCTTACCCAGCCCACGCAGACACCCAGGGCAGTGACACCATCACACTGCAGCCTGCTGTGATCTATCATGAGAAAACTTACTGCGTTTTCTCTTTTTGTGGCCAACATCATCTTCAGAGTCTCCAGAGTCACTGGCTTCTTCCTCCTCTTCCTCATCATCATCATCATTGATGAATCCCTTCAAGTTACCCTGCTCATCTTGATCATCAAGATTCAGCTCTTCCTCTTCCTCATCTAGGATGGAGAGCAACAAGTGTTAGACACTTACTCATTGGTTATTTGTCTTCTCTGTGCCAACAGCACCTTCCTTCACACCATCCACACAAAGAGTTTTAACTGAATGCTTTTACTGGCACAGAACACAGCCAGCTGCTTGTGCCAGAATCCCACTTCCTGTCTCATGCTCTCCCTGCACAGGGAACAGGTGGAGTGGTCACACTAGGAGAATTCCTCTGATTTTACTGTTTACTGTGGAACTGTGTGACTGCAAGTCCCATGGAGGTAAAGCAGTGTGTTTTCTATTGCCAAATATAAAACCTACCTAAGTGCTTTAAGGAAGAGAAGCATTTAAACAGCTGAGATTATCGACTACAGATGGCCCTGCTATTACAGCACAGTTACTGCTCCATCTGCAGGGTCATGGGATGTGAAATAGAGCAGTGAGGCACACAGGCAATTCAGCAAACTCAGAACAGGCAGACTTACCATCCTCATCTTCCTCTACAAACTTCTTGGTTACCCTGGGCACAACCTCCCCATCCTGGTTGTACTCCTCCTCCGACTCCTCTGCTTCACTTTCTACAAAGTCAGACATGGCTGCAGCGTCTCAAGACACTGCTCCACAGCAACTGGGGAAAGAGGAGACATCCATTACATTAGCTGAGCCAGCAAAGCAAAAGCACTTCCCTCATCTGTGTTTTGGAGAGAAGACAGCTAAGGAAAGAGGGTTTCACATTATCTACCAAGGCCCTCAATTACCCAGTGTCCACCTTGCCTGGACATCCCTGTCACCAGAGATTAGGCAAGTGAAGCCAGCAGTTGAGTGCTGCTAGCTCCTGTCAACCCCTGTCTCAGCAAGCAGGACAGGACCTGTCACTGCAGCATTTGTCACAGAGCTCAGCTTCCAGCTGAAATGGTGCAGGCAGCCAAAACCCTTCAGCCCCTCCACATAGGGCCAGGAAAACAACCCCATCCTGCCACTCATACTGCACGGTGTCAGGCACATAGTGCAACTAATTAGGATCTTAATTTGATTAATCCTCTCACAGTTAATGAAGCCAGGACGACCCTGAAAACGGCCTTGAGTTGCCATTGCAGGGTGCTAGCAAGGTTCTGCAGAGTCCCACAGAGCAAACAGGAGAGACCTTGGGGAGTGCTGCAGGGCTGGGACTGGGAGTTGCAGCTGCCCTGCTCCATTGTCCCGCACAGCTGGAGCCAAGGTTGGGATGTTCCAGCCCAGGGGTCTCTGTCCAGAGATTAGAAAGTAACCAGACACTACAGAAACACAAGGTTTTCTACATCCTGAATCTTTGGTTTGATGTTCTTCCCCAAGTGAGGTTCTGGAAGCAGTATAAATCAAGGTTAGCACAAAGAAAAGTGTGTATAAAGACATGGCTCAAGTTTGGTTTCTCTGAGTCTTCAGCCTCTTGTGGTTACGAAGCCTTCTGTCATTTAAAAAAAAAAAAAAAATCAAGGGTTTGTTTTTTTTTTTTAGTTCCTTCTTACAAACATGAAAACAACAGAAGCTTACAGAAGTCAGCTACAAGAAAAAACAAACTGATTCCTCAAACGACTGTGCAGATGAAAGCACCAGACCAGGAAGAAGAACCAGCCTTTGGGAAGGTACAAAACAAAGCTCAGAAGAGGTGTCAGATCTAAAGCCAAAACCTTCATGTTAAATTAAATCTGATGTAATTTAACAATGAAAAAGAGAGAAAAGGATGAGAAAAGCATTCTGTACACCAGGGATGGATACTTAAAACAAATACACTTCTAAATGTTCCCATAAAAATTTCCCCACTGCAAACAAACAGCTGAAGGAAGAAAGTCCCATTCAGGACAACCTCAACAGGGCTTGGCCAGGATGCTTCTCATGCATGGGACCCCTCGTTGTGCCCCGAGATCCTCACATCTGGTGTACAAACCCAAGAACTCTGAGAAAAGCAGGGACTTCTTTCTCAGTTAAAGAAAAACAACAACATCAACAAAACATGCAAGGCTGATTTTGGATAATCTTTTAAGTCTTAAAACACAGTAGCTCCAAAAGAATGTGTCAGCTGCATCTCATTAAAGAAAGCCCACAATAAAGCCAGGGGAAAGACCTCTGCCAGATATCAGACATGAACACATACTAGCTCATACTGCTTGGCTGTGGATTATGTGGTTGTGGCCAACATCTATTTGTGATGCTCCAGACAAGCAGAAATCGCAGCAGGCGAAGGCTACTGCTTTGCACCCAGACAGGATGTGGCTGCTCTGGCTTGGTGCGTGGGCACAGGGTGAGCCTTGTCCTTGAGAATCATAGAATCACAGAATGGTAAGGTGGGAAGGGACCTCAAAGATCATCCAGTTCCAACCACCTGCCATAGGCAGGGACACCTCCCACTAGGACAGGTCACTCAAGGCCTCATCCAACCTGGCCCTGAACCCCTCCAGGGAGGGAGCAACCACAACCTCCCTCGGCACTCTGTGCCAGTGTCTCACCAACCTCACTGCAAACAACTTCCTCCTAACATCCAGTTTAATTCTCCCCTCTGCCAGTTCAAACCCATTGCTTCTTGTCCTGCAATTGCAAGATCTTGTAAATAGTCCCTCCCCAGCCTTCCTGTAGGCCCCCTTCAGATACTGGAAAGCTACCAGACGACAAGTTGCACACATGTATTTAAGCATCCATCTTAGAAAAAACACTTAAGAGGGTGGTGCAGAGGCTTATTAAATTCATATTCCTGAAGCAAATGCCCCTGATGAGCTGTGGAACAGGAATCATTATGTTCACCAGCCTGTGGACAGATGTCAACTTTACACCTTCTCATCAATCCTTCTTCTACATCTATCCATCAGGATGTAGCAGCACACAAAAAAATGCAGGCTCAGTGGCTTTTCTGAGAGCATCTCCAAGTCTAATGACCTAATTTCTCTCTTGTCCATGACCAAAACATCAATCCATCAAGAAAGCAAAGTCACTCATCACAGCACCATGGGCAGTTCTACTGTTCTCTGCCAGTGAAGCACTTCGTTTGCAATTTCAACTTTCTTCTTCGTCACTTGTTCTACCATTTTCTGGCAATTTCAGTTCATGTCAAATGAAATTTGTCTGGACACAGAGAACTGCCAGAATTTAGGAAGCTCATCTCATTTAACGATCCAGTTGAGCAGGTTCCACACAAGCCAACCACCCACTAAACTGGGTGCTTTCAGCTCCTGATCCAGTGAAATCCACCTCAGGACAGAGTGGATGTCACTTTGCACAGCAAACAGAAGCAAGAACAACCATTACAAAGGAGATGTTGAATCAGATATGGACTACAGGTGCCTCTCCCACTCTTTGTGTCAGAGAGGCCTTCATTTCAAATAACACAGGAGAAGGAGGCAGACAATTGACTGCAGCCAGCACTGGTGGAGGTGCAGAAGCAGGGCACAGGTGCCTGGCAGGAGCCCCTCAAGCCACTAGTCACACAGTAAGAACTCTACTCTAGCAACACCCCTTGTCTGGCTTGAGCAGGGTTGAAAGACCAAGGAGCACCAGGCCAGCCAAGCTCTGTCATGCCACTGGCCTTTCCTTGGAACAGTCCAGCAGCATCCCTGCTCCTGGCACACTCCCAGAGACTGCTGCAGCACGGAAGCATGGACTAAAGCGCATTAGAGCGCCAGAAAGGCAGGCAGACCGTGCCTAATTCTGCATGCTTACCTGCCCATAAGCAGACAGGCTCCTATAGATCACATATTTGCCCCAAAGGCATGCTACAGCCACTAGACACTGGCCATTGTCATGGAATCATTTTGGTTGGAAAAGACCTTTAAAATCATGACTGTCCAACCATTAACTCAGTACTGTCAAGTCCACCACTAAACTACATGTCTCAGGACCACAACTATACATCTTTTAAATCCCTCCAGCACTTACTTCCCTGTCCTGTTCCAGGGCTTGACAACCATTTTGGGGAAGTCCTTTTTTCCTCAAGCCCAATCTAAACCTTCCCTAGCACAACCCAAGGACACTTCCTCTTGTCTTACTGCTTATGACTTGAGAGGAGACCAACCTCACCATAACATCTTTTCAGGTAGTTGTAGAGACCCAGAAGGCCTTTCCTCAGTCTCCTTTTCTCTCCAATGGATAAACAATCCTGGTGGCCTCAGCCACTCCCCACAAGACTTGTGTTCTAGACCCTTCCCTATCTTTGTGGTCCTTCTTTGAACACACTCCAGCACCTCAATGTCCTTAGAGACCTGAAACTGAACAGATCCTTCAAGAGGCAGTCTCACTAGCAATGAGTACACGAGTACAATCACATCCTCGGATGGACTGAAGCCAAGGACTATGCAGTGAGCAGCTGCCTTCATGCCAAGCATAGCCTCTCCCACTCAGTAGAGACACCAGTGGAGTTCAGGACTGAACAACTACATGACCTCTGCTTTCAAACAAGGCCATCCACACTTTGCTCACCTCAAGGGCACAATGCTAACTGTCCAGAGTCCATGAGCTCTTCTTTCAAGGAGTAGTACTGAGACTGTAAAGCTTCGATGAGGTCAGTGGGACTGGGCTGGACATGGGCTGCAGGCACTGCAGGCTGCATCCCTGGTTAAGTGAGGCAGTGTTGTTAGAACAAGAGATGAATCTGAGAATTCTGGCAATTAGTTACTCAAATACCTGTAAAGCCTTGACCACACATGCAGATAACTGCTGCCTGTTCAGGACGGCAAAACACTGCCGTGCTGGAGGCAGACACAGTTTTGTACATCACACAGCAAAATCTAATTTGTTAGGGTTAGAAAAGGAGATACACAGCAAGTACCTGCCAAATATCAGCCTGAGGAGGTGTGGAGTGAGGGAAGCATCTCATGCTCTCCAGGCACAAAAATGCCAGCTAAAGGCATGAGACCTCATATCAGTGCTCATGGAATAACCATAGATTTATTGTTCAGGAATCGGCACGTTCCGAATGTCAGTGTCAATACACAAACCATCAAAACTAAGTGCTAATCCAGGCTTTATGCAGCATGGGTGCTGGAGGTCCTTCATTTCTTCCCACCGCTCCTGGAAGAAATTATATCAAGGCCCTGACCCACACTAATACTGTTTTTTTGGGGGGTTTCCTTGGAGGGGAAAAGGTTTCAACAGATTGTTCTAACCTCTGTCATGTCATGGTTCAACTCACAGTCCACTTAACATTACATAGGTCCATGGAACCACACTGCCAGAGCCACAACTGAACAGTTCTGCTCAGTTCTCCCTTTTCCTTCTCACAGAGAAAAGTGGAAAGGAGAGGATTTAGAATGTGCTGCAAGAAGGCTGAGAAACTTGACTCAACTAAAATGCAGAGCCTAAGGAAGCCAAATCTTTTCCTTCTGTCAATGAAATGTTCATGAAATTAGCACATACCAAGTATATCTACAAAATGACTGCAGCAATAAACAGTTCGTTAAGAAAAACTCAAAGGAACTGCAAAGGTGATGCCACCATTCCATCCCCTGAAGCTCTCACAATGAAATGATTTTGGGTTTCTTTAAAAAAACCCAAACAAGCCATACTTTAGCTGAAACGTGGGTTTGAGGCTAATGACTCCACACTGTGTCCCACCATAGTATTCAGACAAGATCATATTGGCTCTGCTTTTAATTTGAAGTTTATGAGCCTAACAAACACATCCCCATGAGGGCATCTGTACTACAACTGATTACCTTCATGGGCACCTTGTCAGGACCAAGCTCTTCCTCAGAGCCACTCCTTGGTATAGACAGGGACTTCTGCAGGCCTGCCAGCCCTGACATAGCATCAGCAACATAGAGTTTTGTATTTAGCTTTTACATCTCTTTCACCCATTTCTGAAGTCAGGACCTAAACCAGACATTCTCACATCAGAAGCAAAATGATGAGTGGAGACCAATGGTGGTGTGACAGGGAAAGTCCAGCCAGTCACTGCAGCTCAGGAACTTCCCATACCTGCTTCGTTGGTTTTATGTTCCCCACTGGTGGCACCGCTTCTGACTGTATCAGATGGCAGAACATCCCGTGGCAGAGTGCCACAGGTTAATAGCATGTTGTGTGAAAAAGCACTTCCTCCTGCTTATTTTAGACCTGCTACATCATAGTTTCCTGTGAGAAACAGAAAATTGATGTTGCCTTCTTGCTTTCTCTGACCTGCCCACAACTTCATGTATCTGCATCATATCTCCCATCAGCAGGTGAGGAAACAAAGATGTCACTTGCCCAGAAATCTGCGCATCTGTGCCGTTCCTGTCACCCTTTTCCAGTGCTTCCCCTTCCAGTGCTGCCCTTTAGAGGCAGGCTACTCAGAACTGTCAGCAATAGTCAGGGCACAAACTGCCAACAATTAACGTGGCACTGCAGTAACATTTCCTATTTTGTCCTTTGTTTCTTTAAAATAATTCCAAAATACCCTTTTCAGGTTATGACAGGATGCTGAAACGACAGTGTAAAAGAATCAGTTGCTGAGATGCCAACAGCTCTGTCCTGAACAGTAAAAGCTGATGTGGAGCCAATTGCTGCAGTGTTTGTTACCTTCATTGCACCCATTGCTGCTGTATCTCACTCACCACACTACACTCAGTATTATCTGGTCTCTGCAACTTCCCACTGTCCAGTTTAGCTATCTTAATAACTCAAAGATAAATTTTCTTTCTCCACATCAGCACATACAGGACATTTGGAAAGAAAAAAACAAAACAGCAGACGTAACTATGAAAGCCCACAATAACTTCACTTTGTCATGAGCAAAAAATCGTCCATCCCTACCTATGAAACTCCACAAACACTTTACCATGAGCAAAAAATCGTCCATCCCTACCTTTTTCACCACCCCTCAGTCAAGTTATCAATCCTCACAGCAGCCTTCCCTGGCTCCTGCTCCTTGGTTTTTCATGAAGGACCATGTCAGACGTTTACAAAACTAACTGCAGTGCCCCAGGAATTACACATGTTGAGGGGGGCGATCTGGAAGGCCAACGAATCTGATAAACAAAGCTCTCACTCTTTTCAATCCCCTCCAGGAAAGCAGGCGACGCTCTCCATGTCCAACACCTCCTACCTTCAACCTTTTCCTACAGTGTCAGCAATATTCCGCAGCCCTCGGCTCCACTGCAGTCTCTACCAGCGGGCAGCCGAATCCGCGCCCGCGGTGGCGGCTGCGACAGCCCTCCCATCTTGGGGGCACCAGCCCCTCAAGAAACAGTCCAACGCCTCACCCGCCCCCACAAGCCTGGGTCACCCCGCTGCGGCACGGCCTCAGCTGAGGTCTCCGCCCCACCAACTACCACCAGTCCCACCCGCTGCCAGCAACCAGGACCGGAGGGGCCATCACTGCCTTCATCGCTCCAAACCGAGGCTTCCTACCCATCCCGGCACTAAGTACGGTGAAGACCCTGCTGCCCTTACCGCCTTCACAGTGGCCCAGCCCCGCCGAAGCTTCCCAGACCAGGCCTCGGAGCCGCCTCAGAGGCCTCGGAGCCGCCCCGGGCCCAGCGCGTCCCTGACAACAGCCCCAGGAGGCCAGTACCAGGGTCACGCAGGCTTTGCGCTGCGTCACCACTGCCGCCACCGCCGCTTGCCCCCGCCCCGCCCGGTGAGGCCTTACCCGNCGGGGTGGCGGGTGCCGGTTCTGGTGCTGGCGCTGGGCGCGGCGGTGCGCGGCGGCCTGGGGCCCGTCACCTGCGGCTCCGTGGTGAAGCTGCTCAATGTGCGGCACAATGTCCGTCTGCATTCGCACGACGTGCGGTACGGCTCAGGTAACGGGACGCCCTCCTCTGCCCCTGTCGGTACAGGCACTGCGCCCGCCTGGCGGGGCCTGGGCGCGGTTCCTTCCCTTTGCGG
>VWYK01006846.1:51034-67301 GCA_013399775.1 Semnornis frantzii | reverse complement strand
GCCCATGGGGCTGGCAGTGTGTGACAGGGGGTTTGGTGGACCCAGTGGAGTTCTGGAGGGGTGATAAAGATGTGGGGGTACAGAGGGGTCATGAGGGGGGCCCATGAGTCTGGCAGTGGAGTGACAGTGGGGTTGGGAACACACAGAGGCTTGGGGTGATAAAGCTGGGGAGGGAGGGGGCACATAGGCTGTTAGTGGCAGAGGTGTAGGAGGGTCCGCAGAGGTTTTTGCAGGGTGGGACAAGGCTGGCTGGGGTAGTCTCAGGCTGGAGGAGAATTACCAGGGTGCCTATGGGAGTGCCTGAGGGGTGCCAGGGCTGTGGGGGTGAGGATGAGGTGTCAGGGGCCTAGTGTGAACTGCAAGAGCTAAGGTGGCCAAAGAGGGCTTGAGGGGGATGTGAAGAGTATGGGGTGTGTCATAGGGCTGGGGTAGAGGTGTGAGGGTGTGTATGGGAGTGTTCAGGGGTTTGAGGGGGTCCTAGGGCTGGGGTTTGGTGTGCAGGAGTTCAGGAAGGCCCACAGGGCTGGGTGGGAGGGTGTCAAGGGCTTGGGGACTGACAAGAGTATGGGGAGTCTACAGGAGTGGATGTGAGCTGTGAAGGTGTATGGAGGTCAAAGTAGGGGCTCAGGCCTGGGCTTAGGAGGAGAGGTGCTGGGGCTTGTGACCCCTGCAAGGTCTCTGCCCCAGCCTGAGCCACATGTGGTGGCAGGGCCAGGCCCTAGGACCAACTATCCAGCTGGAGATCCTAGAGCTGGTGCTCAAAAGGGCAAAGAGGGTCTCCATCGTACAGTCCCAGAGGTGAGGCTGACTCTGGCCCTTCACCTGCCCCTGCAGATGGCTGGCATGTCGCCTGGCTGTCACCTGGTGCCGGCAGAAGCTTCATGCAGAGCTGAAGATTGGTTCCTTTGGCTTCTTCTGGGCACAGAACATCAGCCTTAAGTTCCAGCGAGAGCAGCAGACTGTGGTGGGTACCTGGGTGAGGGGTGGTCGCCAGCAGATGAGGCAGGCAGAGTCATTGCAGTCACTTCGAGGCTGGCAGCAAATTCCTTCTGCCAAGCTCCTGTTGTGCAGCCCTGTAGCTGGTACCAGGCCTTTCGTCCTTCAGCCAAACTTGGGGATTTTGCTTGCTCCTTGCATGATGCCAGGCATTGAGAGCAGAGTGGAAATGTTGGGATGAGCATCAGAAGGCAGAGACGAGTTGTTTCTTTTCTCATCTATCTGTGCATCCTTGCAGGAGATTGACAACGTCTGGATCTCCAGTAAACTGAGCCGGGAGCTGCCGTATGTACCCCTGCCCCAGCTCCCTCCCTGCTTTTCTCAGCATTGTGGTCTGGCTCATCCCTGGCCCTGGTGACTGCAGTTCTGCTGCCTTTATACCTTTCTGCAGTCCCTGTTTCCCTATGGTCTCTTCTGTGCGGGAGTGAATTACTCCTGTTTGAGATGACAGTGTCTTGGGGGTGGCCTTGTGTCAGTGTGTGAGCTGGTATGGGCAGGATACAGGAACAACCCCAAAGACATGTTCAAAATGCAAAGAATAGATTTATTCTCATTACCTCATGAACTGGAGGATCTGCACAGCAGCGCCTGAGGAGAGGCACGCAAACAGGGACAGTGGCACCATGGGACTTGGTCCTTGCTAGAGAGTGAAAAACCTTTCACACATGCTGCTTTCCTTGTAGATCAAGGATTCTTGCAGGTGTAGCTTTCCACTATGCCGAGATCTTTCCCACAGAAGGGCAGGAATCTCAAGGATGTTTGGTAAAGTGCCTCTGATTCCTTCACAGACCTGTAAAGGTCTCAATGCAGATGTTCTACTTGTCAAGGACACAGCTCTAAGCTGTGAGTAGTGTGATATCTGTGTTTTCCTGCACCCCAGCTGCAAGTCACTTGTGAGCGTTTACAATCCTTGCCATTCTTCCGCTGTTCTCCTACAGTTGGTCCTACATGCTTCCAGGGTGGGATGCATCCCTGGCCATGGGGCTGGGTGTGCTATGTGTGAGCTGTTGTAAAAGCTGCCCGTGCTGTTCTTCTGCAGGCGCTACTTTGAGCTGTGTTTTGGCGAGGTGCGAATCCACACAGATCTCCAGAAGGGCCCCGGGTTGCAGCCATCTGTCCCAGAGGCTCCCAGAGAAGCCAATGGAAGTGAAAGCAAAACAGACCTGACTCTTAAACCCTCCTTGCTGAGGCTCCTTAGCCAGGTGAGGCATTGGCTTGCTGAGAGGCTATTGTGGGCTGTACTGCAGTTGGACATCACTCACACTAGCACCTTCTTCCTAGCTTTTTTCCATCCACATGGACTCCATCAACATCATGGTTCTGCATGTGGCCACCTCGGAGTCTCTCTGGCACATCCAGGCCGGCAAGGCGCGTCTGCTCCTAAACGGCAATGGGAAGAGGTAGCTCTGTGCTCGTGCCTGGCTCTGTTTCCCTGGGACAGGTCCCAGGGGGCAGGGAGGCTCCTCCAACCCTAACCTGGTGTTTCACCTCTCTCTGTCCTGCTTGGCATCCCTTGTTGCCTGTGATGTGGTACATTAACCTCCTACAAGGCTGCCCTTCTCCCTCTTTCTTTAATGGGAAGCTTGAGTTGTGTGTTCTCCAATTTATGAACTGGTGTGCTGTGCATAGAGTAGGGGTATGCTTTGCTTTTGTGAGGGCTTAGCTGAGGGACTTGGGGTTCTTGTGTCCCAGAGAAGAGAGAACAGGGGCTTGATTTGGAGGTAGCAGGGCCCACATCCTGTGTCTGTTCTCTGCTCTCCCCAGCCTTACCTGTGAGGTGAGCTTAACAAAGGTGAACAGCAAAGTGCTCCGGAGCAGCCAGCTGGTGAGTGCTGGAGAAGAAAGAAATGCCACACTGACTCTGGGCACTGGCTCTCTGGGACAGCCTAAGGACCTGAAGCTGAGTGCTGCTACAGGACCTTAGGCTCTCAGCAGGGAGCTGGGTAACTTCCTGTGCTCCCCTTGTCTGTGTTTTCATACAGGATGATGCCTGCCTGGCAGAGCTGACCCTGGCATTCTCGCTCTTGCTGGAGATCAGCAGCAAACAGCAGCTGGTGGGCATCAGGCTACGTGTCTGGACTCTGCAGGCAGAGCTGCATGAAGGGCTCTTCTGCAGCCCACTGCTGCACTGTGTTGCTGCCGGGGCCCAGCACAGCAGCATGGAGGAACAGCCCAGTGCAGGTTAGGGATGGGGACAGGGAGAAACTCTAGGTGGGGCAAGGGCTGGTAGTCTCCATACTTTCCCTGGAGTCAGAGGGATTTGGCTGTGCCATCACTCCCTCCTGCTGCAGGGCATGGGATTTGGACAAGAGCCTTCCTGTGATTCTGTGTGTCCTTTTTCAGGCCCAAGGGAGCCTCTGAAGTCCCTGTCTCTGCTGAGCAGGGACACACTGCAGCTCATCCCCAGGAGGGTGGAGGTGAAGCTGGAAAACACCAACACAGTGCTGTCTATGAACAGCCAAAAGAGGTGAGGAGGCAGGGGAAACTGTCCTAGTCCAAATTAACTCTGGGGACATAGCCCTGTGTATAACTGTCATTCTGTGCCCATCCCCTGCTCTGCCAGACCACAGAACAAATCCTAGAGGGGTAAGGTCTGAGCCTGGTCTGAGTCTGGGCTCCTGGGGGAGAAGGAAGGCCTGTGAACTGTTTGTCCAGTAAGACAGTCTGATGGGTTCCATTGCTGATGGGATGAGAGTGCTGGGCTGTGCAGCTGGGCGCTGGCTGGTGTCTGTCTGTGCCAGCATGCCAGTCAGCTGAGGGTGAGAGATAGAGGATACAGTGGTGCAGTCCCCTCCTGGCAGTGACTCCTTCCTTCTCGCAGGCACCTCACCTGGAGCCTGAAGCTGCTTCAGTTTCTATATCAGCGTGAAGAGGACCAAATTCCGCTGCGCAACTTCACGCCCACCTCAGACCTGGACCAAATGAGTGTAGACCTCCAGCTGGAGGGCAAGTAGCCAGAATCAGGAGGGCTCTCATCAGTCACGGGTGTTATCTCGACCTTCCACCACCCCTTACTTCGCCTGCTCTCTCTCCCCAGATGGCCTTCTCCTGTCCCAGAGTCGCCAACGCATTGTGTGCCTCAATTCCCTCAAGACAAGCCTGCAGGTGAGTGGGCACTGGGCATTCTCCTGTGCCCCCAGTCTGGCTGGTTTGGCTCCTGGCACAATTTTTTCTGCTCTAGGTCACAGCTATTGACCTCTCAGCTGCTGTGCTGCTCAACACTTGCATCATTCACTACCGCCACCAAGAGTTTTCGCCCTGGCTGGGCCTGTTGGCACAAGAATACAGGTGCCAGACGGTGCCTGTCTCCAGCCAAGGGCACAAGGGAAGGTAAACTTGGCCTCAGCGTAGCTGCTGGTATTGCAGCTTGTTTCCCTTTGCCTGCCACACTCTGGCAGGGTGCCCGGGCACACAGCGCCGCCTTTGCTCTGTGCATGACCTGTGGGATGGGGAGGCTGGTATGGAGGGTGGTGGACAGTCAAGGGGCCCCTGTGGAGAGGGTATTCCCCTGGGCTTGCTCCCTGCCAGGCTCTATGACACTCAGCACCCCAGTAACAGCCTGTCCCTGCTTGTCCCATGCAGGAGCTATCCCCAAATCATAGCACCCATCATCCTATGTGCCTCGCTGTCCAATGTCAGCGTGTCGGTGCAACTGGGGGACACACCACCCTTCGCCTTGGGCTTCAACTCCATCTCTGCAGGTTGGCAACTGGGACCAGGGTGGCTGCTTCTTGGGGGCTGGTGGTTCTGGCAGAGAAGTACCAGGACGTGAATAGGGAGGGTCGTGTTGCCTTTGTGTTTGCCCAGGTTTGTGTCTGGCCAGGGGCTGCAGACCCCTGCTTGGATGTGTCTGAGTAGTGTCTGTTTGGGGCCAGCTGAGCACCCAGCAGCAAGCCCTGCCCATGCTCACCCCCTTCCCTCTGCCTGCAGACTACCAGCACCTGCGGCCACAGAGTGTGCACCAGCGAGTCGTGCTGGCTGTGGACCACCTCTGCTGGCGTGTGGGCAATGACTCACACATCCAGCGTGCCCCACATCCCCCCAACATGCATGTGTGGGGAGAAGCCCTCATCCTTGACTCCTTCAACCTGCAGGTGAGGGGTGAGCCAGAGGCTTAAGGGGTGGCTCTTGGATGCTTGTTTGCAGCTCCACGCAGGTGGCATTAGGACATCCTGCAGCCTGAGAGCGATTGTACCGTTTGTCCTGTAGGGCAGCTACAACCAGCCTCTGGGCATGTCCAGTGCCCAGTCAGACACGCTGTTCCTGGACTGCACCATCCGGGGGTTGCAAGTGGAGTCATCTGACACCTGCACCGAGTGCCTGGTCAGGGTCCTGCCCCTGTTCTGCCTGCAGCCCAGTGGAGCTGAGCTCTCCAAGCAGCCATCCTCTGCCTCAAGTGAGCCCTGGGGGCTGCTCTGGAAAGTAGATCTGAAGGTGGAGGATGTGAACCTTTTCACACTCTCAGCTCTGGTGGGTAAGTAACATCAAAAGTGATCCCAAATCACTTTTTTTTATGGCCCTGCTCTGGCAGGGGGGTTGGATTCAATGATCTCTTTGGGTCCCTTCCAACCCCTGACATCCTGTGATGACTGTCCTGGAGGAACCCTGTGATCAGAGGAACCTGATGTGTCATGGTGTGCCTCCTCCATGCCTCCAGCACTAATGTGCCATCCCTTTAGGTGCCCTGGAGCTGCGGCTGGACACCCTGACTGTCCTGGGCAGTGCTGAGAGCTGCACAGTCAGCGTCCAGGGCATGGTGCTGGCATTGGTGAAGAGCATTACAGAAAAGATGCAGCCGTGCTGCAAAGCTCCTGCCATCCCCAACCCAGTAGCAAATCTCTCCATGCTCTCTGTCACCTACCACAGCAGCATTCGCTCCCTGGAGGTTGGTGTGGGCCTCAGATATCTGCTTTATCCTGTACTGGTGGGCCTGGGATGGAAGGGGCAGGGGGAGGACTGGGTGGCACTGAAAGGTGCTTGCTAGAGAAACAGGCCTGGCCTGGGCTGTGCTGGACCCACCAACAACTTGGTGCCTCCTCATTCTCTATGCTGTAGGTGCAGTGTGGCGAGGGCCTGACGGTGCTGTGGAGCCCACCTGACCACATGCACTTGTACCATCACACCTTGGCCACCCTGCAGTGCCATGAAGCCTTGCGGAGTGCCCTTGGGCATGGGACACCTCCGTCCCTGCCTCCAGAGAGCCCAGTGCCCCACCCAGCCACCCCTCCTGAGACCCCAGGGTCCCTCCAGCCAGATGGGTCCTCCCCAAAAAGACTTCTGTCCCTGTCCCTGGAGCTGAGCTCTGCCAAGCTCACAGCCTTTGTCTCTGAGGCCAACTACATCAGCATGGCTGCTGAACGGACCTCCGTGAGCTGGCACGGTGGTGCTCTTCATGGCTACTGCCCTGAGCTGGCCGCTGGCTTTGATGGACACAGCATCTTCAGCTTCAAGGAGGTGGAGGTGAAGTTGCTGCCAGAGCTGGAGGAGGTCATCTTGCACCGCTGCGCCTTCCCCACCCTCCGCACACTCCGCAACCGTGGCTGGGCCTTCTCCTTCGCCAGTGTGACCATCGAGTTCCCTTACCAGTACGACTTCTCCCACACACTGGATGCTGCCATTGGCGTGCAGAAGTGGCTGAAAGGCCTGCACCGGCACGGGCACCCTGCCAGCATGGCGCTGCCCCCTGACCTCCTGCTCAAAGTGACGCACTTCTCCTGGGTCTTCCTGGATGACGTTTTTGAGGTCAAGTTACGAGATAACTATGAGCTGATGAAGGATGAGAGCAAGGAGAGTGCCAAGCGCCTGCAGCTGCTGGATGCCAAGGTGGCTGCTCTGCGCAAGCAGCGTGGTGAGCTCCTGCCTGCCCGTAAGATCGAGGAACTCTATGCCTCTCTGGAGAAGAAGAACATTGAGATCTACATCCAGCGCTCGCGGCGCCTCTATGCCAATACACCCATGCGGAGGGCTCTCCTCACATGGACCTTAGCCCACTTGGAGCTGGTGGCCATGGCTGATGAGTCCTTCCACGGCACAGAACGTGTGTTGGAGCAGATGAAGGACTTGGACAGTGTCAGCCCATTTCCTCATGAGGGTCTGGAGATGGTCACCCAGTGGTGCCGCATGATGAAGGGCAGAGTTGGCAGCTTCTTTGGTGAGTTGCTTCATGTGAGGTTGCCCCTTCAGGATGGCACAGTGGCTGTGTGGCTTGGGCTCTCAGGACAGGGTTCTGCTGGCATCATATGATGTGCAACCAAGCAGGGACAAATGACTTTCAGAGGTTCAAAGCAGTGGGAAGGGAGCAGAGATGACAGAACAGCAGCTCAGGCCCTGGCTCAGAGTGGGAGACTGGGGCAGCGTCCCTTCAGTGCCCATGTCTCAGCCCTTCCTCTGCCCCACAGTGCGGATCCGTGACTACCCTCGCTACCTCTTTGAGATCCGGAACTGGCAACTCTCTGGCCGACTGATTGGGGCTGAGCAGTGTGGCCAGGCCTGCTCCCGGCGCCGCCAGGTCCTGAAGCTGGGGCTGCCCTGGGGTGATGCCACAGTGGAGAGGAACATGCCACCCTTGAAGTTCTACCATGACTTCCACTGTAAGAGCTGGAGGGACAGGGGAGCTCTGTGCCAGGGTGGGGAAGGGACTGCATGGGATGTGGGTTGACTCAGCCTTTGTGTGCCCAGCTGAGATCTCCCAGTACACCATTGTGTGGGGGCCCTGCTGGGACCCAGCCTGGACCCTGATTGGTCAGTGTGTGGATCTCCTCACCAAGCCCTCAGAAGACCCCAGTGCCCCATTGCCCTGGTGGGACAAGAGCCGCCTTCTTTTTCATGGGGTCTGGCACATGGACATTGAACAGGCCAATCTGCACCAGCTGGCTACTGAGGTGGGTACTGACAGGGTAGGGAGCAGAGTGTGATGTGGGGTCAGCTCACACTTGTCTGTCCCTGCACTTGTCCTTGCAGGACCCCTATAACACCACAGAGAATATGCACTGGGAATGGAACCACCTGTCCTTCCACTGGAAGCCTGGGCAGTTTGTCTTCAAGGGCAACCTGGACATCAATGTCCGGACAGCGTCCAAGTGAGTGTGGGCCCAGAAGCCCAGGGGCTGCCAGCAGTGCTGAGGGGTAACCAGGGCTGCTTTTTGTCTTCAGGTATGATGACTGCTGCTTCTTGCACCTGCCCGACCTGTGCATGACGCTGGACCTGCAGTGGCTGTGCCATGGCAACCCCCATGACCACCATAGTGTGGTTCTGCACTCCCCTGAGTTCCTGCCCGAGGTGCCAGTAGGGCAGCAGTACGATTCCTACCGTGCCTTCCGCTCTGAGAACCTCAACCTCTCCATCCGGATGGATCTGACACGGCCCAGTGAGGGTGGGTCACAGCACCCTGGGGATCCCCTGAGGCCAGGGCAGGGCTTGCTGGTTATAGTAATCCTTGTGGGTCCTGGATTGGGTACTGCTGTGTCCCTGCCCTGTGGTGCTGGCTGACGGCAGGTATATTCTCAGAGCACTCCCAGCCCAGGATCCTGCTCTACAGCAGCACTCTCCGATGGATGCAGAACTTTTGGGCCACATGGACCAGTGTGACACGCCCCATCTGCCGTGGGAAGCTCTTCAACAACATGAAGCCCAGTAAAAAGAAGCTGGGACAGCATTACAAGCAGTTGTCTTACACTGCACTCTTCCCCCAGCTGCAGGCAAGTTGTGGGAGTGGGAGTCAGGTGTTAGCTCCCTGCTCTGCCTACTCTGGGCTCTCAGCCTCCACTTGCTGCTTCCACACAGGTGCATTACTGGGCCTCCTTTGCCCAGCAGCGGGGGATCCAGGTGGAGTGCTGCCAGGGGCACATCTTCACTCGCGGCACCCAGCGGCTTATCCCACAAGGTGAGTGGGGGCCCTGCCAGCAGTGCTTCCAGGCAGGGCAGGGCCCTGCTGAACCCTCTCCCTGTCCCCCAGCTGGCACGGTAATGAGACGTCTCATCTCGGAGTGGAGCATCACGAAGATGGTGAGTGACCTGAGCCAGGTCACTGTCCACCTCATGGCCTCCACTTGCGACGAGAATGCTGACCACCGGCTCGACACCCTGGTGAAGAAAACTCATCTGCTGAGCCTGTCCTCCCTCACCTACCAGCGGCACAGCAACCGCACAGCGGAGGAGGTACTGCTGCACACATGTAGAGCATGGCAGTCTCTGCCAGCCTGATGGCATCCACCTGGGACAAGGGGACTTTGGTCTTTGGGTACAAAGGGGAAGGGATTTGGTTGGAAAGGAGATAGACCTGATGGGCCTCTGATTTCCCAAGCAGCTGTCCAAAAAGGATGCCTTGTTCCAGCCACATTATCCCTGGTAGAGGTCCCTGTGAAGGGCCCTGGGGTGGTCCTCCAGACTCTGGTTCCCACACTTTGCCTGCAGAGACTGGACTGGCAGGGCCCCCAGCCCCTCTGTGTGAGGCCTGAGGGTAGGGGCTGAGGTGGGCTGGCTTTGTCACACTGAAGCTCTGACCCTCTACACCCAGGAGCTGCCGCTGCGGGATGGGGATGATGGCTTCCACACACACCAGCTGCACCTGGTGGACCTGCGGGCATCCTGGACCACCACCAACCGGGACATTGCCTTTGGCCTCTACGATGGCTACAAGAAAGCAGCTGTGCTCAAGCGCAACCTGTCCACTGAGGCCCTGAAGGGACTGAAGATTGACACACAGCTCCAAGCTAAGAAGCTGAAACGGGGCCCACTCTCTGCTCACTCTGTCCCTGCCAGAGTGACTGCTCCCATCACCAGTGGCCGTCCTGAGAGAGCGTCCTCAGGAGGTGAGCACGTGGGGGAAGCAAGCATCCTGGTTTGTATCAGGAAGTGTCATCACTCCACTGTAATGGTGAGGTCATGCCTCAATGTACTGGGTTCAGTTTTGGGTCCCCCACTAGGAAAGAAAGACATTGAAGTGCTGGAGTGTGTCCAAAGAAATCAACAAAGCTGGTGAAGGGTCTAGAGCACAGGTCTTCTGAGGAGCAGCTAAGGGAACTGGGGTTGTTTAGTCTGGAGAAAATGAGGCTGAGGTGAGACCTTTCTTTCCACAGCTTTGAAAGGGGGCTGTAGCGAGGTGGAGGTCCATCTCTTCTCCTAGGGAAAGACAGGAGGAAACGTCCTCAAGTTGCACCATGGGAAGTTTAGGTTGGACATTAGGAAAAATTTCTTCCCTGAAAGTGTTGTCAAGCCCTGAAACAGGCTGCCCATGAAGTGCTGGAGTCCCCATCCCTGGAGTGATTGAAAAGCCATGTGGATGTGATACAGAGGGGCATAGTTTAGTGGTGACCTGGCAGTACTGGATTAATGGTTGGACTTGATGATCTGAAAGGTCTCTTCCAACCAGAGCAATTCTATGATCCTAAGGGGAAACGGATAGCCAGCAATGTGCATGCTAGCCCAAAGCCATGCCTGCCTTCACCTTATTGTCCCCAGCCTGCGCCTTGCAGCTTGCACTGACCTCTTCTCCTTTCCCAGGGGCCTACATGCTGCAGAAGCTCATTGAGGAGACAGACAAGTTTGTGGTCTTCACAGAGGAGGAATCAGGGACTAGTGAGCAGCTGTGCGGCATCGCTGCCTGCCAAACTGATGACATCTACAACCGCAACTGCCTCATTGAACTGGTCAACTGCCAGGTACCTGCCCTCAGCCAGCCCGCCTGTCCCTATGCTCTCCTCATGGCCTTGCTGTTGAGAAGCAAGGAAGGGCTCATTTGACCCCAGAGTCTCTCCCACTGCAGATGGTGCTCCGTGGTGCAGAGACAGAGGGTTGTGTGATTGTGTCTGCTGCAAAGGCCCAGCTGCTGCAGTGCCAGCACCATCCTGCCTGGTATGGGGACACACTGAAGCAGAAGACATCGTGGACCTGCTTGCTGGATGGCATGCAATACTTTGCCACAACAGAGAGCAGTCCCACTGAGAGGGAGCACGGGCAGCTTTGGCTGGAGGTGAGAGGCTGAAGAGGCTTGTGATCCCAGGATGAAGAGCATTGGAAGAAACCACTGGAGATCATCTAATCCAACCTTCTCTGCTAAAGCAGGCTTACCTAGAGCAGGTTTCCCAGAATCTTGTCCATATGGGATTTGAATCTCTCCAGATCCACAAGCTGTCTGGCCAGCCTGACCCAGTGCTCTCGTCACCCTCAAACTGATGAGTTTTCTTTCCCTCATGAAAATGGGTGATGGCGAGCTTTGTGAGGGTCAGGGCAGTCCTGTCAGTGCCTTGGCAAGGCAAGGAGAGCAGAGACAACCAGCTGTGCCTCTGTGCCTCTGCAGGTGAAAAACATTGAGGAGCATCGGCAACGGAGCCTGGACTCAGTACAGGAACTGATGGAGAGCGGGCAGGCAGTGGGGGGCATGGTCAGCACCACCACAGGTACTGCCCACGGAGCTGGCTGCTGTGCCTACCCCAGTCCTGCTCATGTGTGACCTAGAGGCTGGTGAAGCTGAGAGCACCTGGCTTTACCCTGGATGGCTCCAGGAGCGGGCTGATGCTCTGTGTGCCATGAGGTCCCCAGTGTGCTAGGACATGGTCCTCTGACTGTGCTCTACTTGTATGTCCCCAGACTGGAACCAGCCCTCTGAAGCCCAGCAGACCCAGCAGGTACAGAGGATCATATCTCGCTGCAGCTGCCGCATGTACTATATCAGCTACAGCCATGACATTGATCCTGAGCTGGCCACACAGATAAAGCCCCCTGAGACTTCTGCCAACCAGGAGAAAGAGGATCTGCTGAAGAAGCAGCAGGGTGGGTACATCTAGGCATTGTGTCTTGGGAGGAAGGGCTATGGACTGGTCAGCTAAGTTCAGGGATGGGCTGTCTTGGCCCTGCTGAGATCAGAGGGTTGCATACAGAAGAGGTTTCCAGCCACATGGCAATGCACCAGATAATGCTGCACATACTGTGCCTGCTGGAGCTGCTGTAACCACCTTGCCTTGTTCTTTATTCCTTTCCATCTCTGGCTGCTCCCCCCAAAAAAAATCCCACTTCTGGCCAGCGAGGTCCCACTTGCCCTTTGTGTGTCCCTGCAGGAGCTGTGGACACATTCACACTGATCCACCACGACCTGGAGATCTCCACTAACCCTGCACAGTATGCCATGATCCTTGACATAGTCAACAACCTACTACTGCACGTAGAGCCCAAACGCAAGGTACCCACAAGGCTTCAGAGGTCACTGGGTCACTCACTGCACCCAAGGCAGTCCTGTCCCCATGTCCAGGAGCACAGTGTGAAGAAACCTTCCCCTGTCTCCATGTCCAGGAGCACAGTGAGAAGAAACAGCGAGTGCGCTTCCAGTTGGAAATCTCCAGCAACCCTGAGGAGCAGCGCAACAGTATCCTACACCTGCAGGAGGCTGTGAGGCAACACGTCGCCCAGATCCGGCAGCTGGAGAAGCAGATGTACTCCAATGTGAAGGTGAGCCTGCGTCCAGGCAGGGCCTGGGTCCCCAGGGTCCCTGCTGTGGGGCAGAGGGTACTGAGGGTCATCCGTCCTTCAGTCCCTGCAGGATGACAGCAAAAATGAGACCCTGCTCGACCTCAACCACAGGCTGCAGCAGCAGCTGAGCCAGGAGAAAGCTGACTTGCAGCTGGAGAGTGAGGAGCTGAACATACTGATCAGGTAGGGACAATTTCTGGCTTCTCCAGCATTGTGTTTCACAGAATCACAGAATGGTAGGGGTTGGAAGGGTTCTCTGGGGACCATCTAGTCCACCCCCCCTGCTACCGCAGGGTCACCCAGAGTAGGTGGCCCTGGGTCACATTTAGGCTAGTTTTCAATCTTTCCAGAGAAGGATGGCCTGGTCCAGGGCTCCAGCACTCTCACAGCATGTTTTTCCCTTGTATTCAGATGGAACTTCTGTGTTCCAGACTGCCCATTGCTCCTTGTTCTGTTGCTGGGCACCACTGAAAAGAATCTGGCCCCATCCTCTTGACACTCACCCTTTAGATGTTGATCAGCACTGATAAGATGGCCTCTCCTCCAGGCTAAACAGCCCCAGGTCTTTCAGCCTTTCCTTGTCAGAAAGATTCTCCAGTCCCCTTCTCATCTTTGTAGCCTCTGGTGAACTCTCTTCAGTAGTTCCCTGTGTCTCTTGAGCTGGGGAGCACAGACATGGACACAGTATTGCAGATATGACCTCACTAGGGCAGAGTAGAAGAGGAGAACCTCCTTAATCCTCCTAGTCCCACTTTCCCTTATTCCAGTGTTCTCACATCCTCGTCCTCTTCTCTTTGCTGCAGGTGCTTCAAGGACTTCCAGCTGCAGCGAGCGAACAAGATGGAGCTGCAAAAGCAGCCAGAGGATGTGAGCGTGGCACGACGGACTGAGTTCTACTTTGCCCAGGCACGCTGGCGCCTGACTGAGGAAGATGGGCAGCTGGGCATAGCTGAGCTGGAGCTCCAGCGTTTCCTCTACAGCAAGGTACCGGGCCGGCTGGTGGCACCTGCAGGCCCTGAGCCAGGGCCTGGGATGTGCAGGGCTGATAAGTCTTTGTGTGCAGGTCAACAAGTCTGACGACACGGCTGAGCATCTGCTGGAGCTGGGCTGGGTCACAATGAACAACCTCCTTCCCAATGCTGTGTACAAGGCAAGTGGCAGCCTGGAGGAGTAGCTTTACACCCTCGGGGACACATGGGTGGCCTGTCTTCGCCACAGCCACCCATCCTCTTCCCTGCAGGTGGTGCTGCGTCCCCAGAGCTCCTGCCAGTCTGGACGGCAGCTGGCACTGAGAATTTTCAGCAAAGTTCGGCCACCCGTGGGAGGCATCTCCATCAAGGAGCACTTCGAGGTGCCAGGGCTGGGCAGGGAGGTGGCAGAGTCCCTGTGGAGCATGGGCAGGGTGTGCCTGATTCTGACATGGCTCTCTCCCTGCAGGTGAACGTGGTACCCCTCACCATCCAGCTCACCCACCAGTTCTTCCACAGGATGATGGGTTTCTTCTTCCCTGGCCGCAATGTGGAGGAGGAGGAGGTGGGGGATGAGGAAGACAAGTCCAAGCTGGTGACAACAGGTGACAGGCTCACGGTGACCCTCCTCCCTGAGCAGTGGCCTTGAACAGTTCTGGCTGAATGCCCAAGATATGTTTGTAGGCAGCTGGTCGTGGGCCATGTGTTGAGGAACAGGGACCCGTTCTTGTGGGCAGGGAGGTGGGAGGGAGAGCAGTGAAGCTGGGAACGGTCAGGGTCACAGTTAAACCCCAGCCAGCCAGCAGTCACCACCTCCCACTCTTTGTCTCAGGGATCCCTGTGGTGAAGCCACGGCAGCTGATTGTGGCTGATGACTCTCTGGGCCCAGGGAAAGGAGTTGCTCAGGGACTGAATCGAACATCTGGGGTCAGAAGATCATTCCGAAAAGCACCCGAGGTACCTGCTGCTGCCTTGATGGGGGGAATCTGGGAGAGCCCTGCCGTGAAGCAAGTCTGATTTCCCTGGGCTGCAGGGCTGGGCAGCCATGTTCTCTCATGCCTGCCTGCCCGTTCTCTCCTGCTCCCTCCCACCATGAGTATTTGTGTCCTTTACACCTGCATGCTTGATGTGATCCCTGTAGCATCTTATTTTTTGACACCAGGCCAGAGCAACTCCCACCTCTTGCCAGTGAGGCAATGCCATGGCCTACTGCCCGGCTGTCCCTTCCCCACTGGTTCCTGGCCATGTCCTCTCTTCTTCCCTTATGGCTCATGGTTTCTGCTCTATTCCTAGCATCCTGTGGATGACATTGACAAGATGAAGGAGCGTGCAGCCATGAATAACTCCTTCATCTACATCAAGATCCCACAGGTGCCACTCTGTGTCAGCTATAAGGTATGGGATCAGTGAGGTAGGATATGCTGGGGAGGGGGCACAGCCGCTTGGGCTGGGATAGCCTGGGGCATTGTCTCACAGTCCCTGACACCCCTGACATCCAGGGTGAGAAGAACAGTGTGGACTGGGGTGACCTGAACCTGGTGCTGCCATGCCTGGAGTACCACAACAACACATGGACGTGGCTGGATTTTGCCATGGCAGTGAAAAGGGACAGCCGCAAAGCCTTGGTGGCACAGGTATGTGGGACTTCACTCCGTGGTGCCTCCTTCCTGCTTGCAGTGGGGTTGCCAGGGTAACCCCATGGCAGGCAGCACTGGCTTGGCAGCTCAGGCTCTCACTCTGTCTGAGGGGTTGGCCTGAAATAATGAGCCCTCTAAATCCCGGCACAGGTGATCAAAGAGAAGCTGCGCCTGAAGCCAGCAGCGGGTGCAGAGACCCGGGGGAAGCTGGAGAACAAGTCAGATGGGACCATCCAGCAGCAGGAGGATGAGAAGGCACGGCTGCTCATTGGGCTGAGCGTGGGCGAGAAGAACCCCAGCAAGAAGTCCATCTTTGGCAGGCGCAAATGAAGGCAGCACCCGGCAGGCCGGGAAGGGACTGGGCTGCTCCATGCTGCCGCCTCTGCAGGGGCACTCCTGCTGGCAGAGAGGGCTGCAATGCCCAAAGCAGGGGTTAGCTATGCACAGGCACTCGGCAGGCTTGTCTTTGTGGGTCAGGGGTGCAGCACCACAGGGATGTGGGGCACAGCATGCTCCAGGGCCGCTTTGTGGGGTGGAGATCCCTGTGCCAAGGGCTTCTGTGAGCTTCCTCTCTCCCTGCTGTGCAGGTCTTGGGCCCAGTCCTGGGGCCTGGTAAAGCAGCAGGATTGTTCCAGGCTGGGAGAATGGGGAATGGGAGAGAGTTTAAAAAAGTTTTTAATTTGGAACAATCTTGAGCTTGTTACTTGCATCCTCACTTATTCCATCAGAGCTGGGCTCAGGGAGTAGCACCCGCTCTGGCTTTACCCCTTGCTATTCCCTGTGGGAGGTTACTCTGGGCACTCATTGTCTGGGGGGGACTCAGGGCAGCTGCAGCATCTCTGTCACCCCCCGGCTCAGCCCTTTCACTCATCCTTCTGTGAGCCCATTGGTGACCAGGGCTGTGCTTGATGGAGGGCTGCAAGGGCCCCGCTGGCTGTCATGGGGCAAGGGGGATACAAAGGGAGGATAAGTGGTTGAAGGGGAGCCCTAGAGTATGCAGGGGTAGTCCCGGAGCGTGGACTCTGCCCAGAAGCTAGGCAGGGGGGAGCATGGGCAGAGGTGGATCGGTTGCACGGATGCATTCCCGTAGAAGGGAAAGGGTAGCCCCAATGCAGGGAGGTGTCTCGTGATGCGCTCCTGGTAGAAGGGAGACCCCCGGGTTCCTGGGGCGGGGGATGGTCGCGCCCGGGCGGGGCGAGGCG
>VWYK01006846.1:37517-49877 GCA_013399775.1 Semnornis frantzii | reverse complement strand
GGCGCACGTGTCCCCTCCACCCGCACACGTGTCTCTGCACACGCGCACGCTCCCCTCGCTGCCCGATGCCCTGTGGGGATTCAGGCGCTGGCTGTCAGCTCCCACCCTGCACCCACTGCAGGGATGGGGCTGAGCATGGCAACGAGGTGCTGCAACCCTGGCGCCTGCCTGGTTCCAGTGACTCTGATGGCTGTGCCACCTTGGTGGCCGCATAGCTTGCATGTTCCCACTGCCTGTGTGAGCCCAGGGGACCACATAATTTTTTGTACTGGTGTGGCTACAGTGCCTGTGCCACCTTGGAGCTCACGTATCCCTGGTACTTGCCTGCTACCTGGGGCCAAGTGACTCTGTTACCCCTGATTATTGAGGGGGGGTTTGACTAGATTACTTGGGAAGTCCCTTCCAACCTGGACCATTCTATGTCATAATGCTCCATGGCTTTGATACTTGCATGTTCCCATGTCACCTTAGTCATGACTATGTCACCTTAGTACATAGTCCCAGTGTTCACATTGGCCTGGTGCTTGTGTCACTCTTGTATCAGTATGATCCTGGTGCTCTTGGCACTGCCCTTATAGCCCACTGTTTGCATTACCTTGATGCCTGGCCCCAGTGACCCACCCAGGATTTCATGCCCATGCTATCCTGGTACTTGTGCCCGGCTGGCCCCATAGGGCAGTAATGCATATTACCCATCCTGGCAGTGTGCACCTACTGCAGCACTGGGGACCTGTATGCACTGTGGCGTACTGCTGGGAGCTTCACCGAGGCCACTGTCCGCCTGTTTGCTGCTGAGCTCGTGCTGGTGCTGGGTGAGTGGCCTGCCACGCCAGGACAGCCACTACCGTCCCCCCCCATGGGGACCTGTAGGCAGGGTTAGCCACCTCTTGAGAGTGGACAGCTGCCTGCTGGGTGCTTTGGGGGCTACAGTGGGCACTGGGGCAGGAGGGGACTTGACACTTTGATGGCTCTGTCTTCTCCCCAGCGTACCTCCATGACCTGGGCATCATGCACAGAGATGTGAAGGTGGGTAGCAGCAGAGATGGAGAATGGTGTGTGTGTGTGTCCCTAAATGCCCTGGTATAGAGAGGCCATCCCAGTGCTTGTCTCATTTCAGATGGAGAACATCCTCCTGGATGAGAGAGGTAAGTGCCTGTGGGCACTGGCTTAGAGACACCCTATCTATGGATCCTCACACAGTATCTCACCCCACAGGGCACCTCAAGCTCACTGACTTCGGCCTCTCAAGGCATCTGCAGTGGGGTGAGAGAGCCCACACTATCTGTGGCACCCTGCAGTACATGGGTAAGGGAAGAGTGAGGGGCTATGGTGAGGGGCACACCTCCCTCCATGTACTCACCCACTCATTCCTGCAGCCCCGGAGGTGCTGAGTGGGGGCCCCTACAGCCATGCAGCTGACTGGTGGTCCTTGGGAGTCCTGCTCTTTGCCCTGGCCAGTGGGGAGGTAAGGACCACAGTGTGTGGGGGAGATAAAGACACCCTATGGAGCCCCTAGATTTGGTCCCTGCTCCCCCCTCCCCAGTTTCCCGTGGCACCAGCAGAAGACCACACGGCCATGTTGGAGCGTGTCAAAGAAAGCAGCTATGAGAGCCCATCCACTTTCAGTCCTGCGTTGGCCCGGCTGCTTGCCGAGGTAACTTTCCCACTCAAATTTTGGTGACCTTGCTGCCCCCCTGGGCTAGATGTGAGGGTCCCTACTCTTCATTGTCCTCCCTCCCTCCCCAGCTGTTGTGCCACAACCCCTTGCGCCGCCTGCGCTACCTCCACCACTTCCAGGGCCACCCCTTCTTCCGCGGGGTAGCCTTCGACGCTGACCTGCTGCAGAAAGACCCGGTCGCAGTGGCAGTGGCCTCACGCCCCTCCGAGCAGCCCCCACCGGACCCTGCCACCTTCGCTGACTTCGACTGTGACCTCGTGGCCTCCCCGGGCCGGCCCTGGCCTGGCTGAGCCATTGTGGCTGCGACCTCCGGCATCGCTCAGGGACATCCCCCTCCCCACACACCTCAGCAGCAGGTTTGGACCCTGCTGGGCCGGGTCCCCCTTCCTCCAACGCTGTACCTCTCCCCGCGGGAGCAATAAACCCGAGAGCCGCGGGCACTGCTGTGAGTGCTGCCTTGCCCCCTGGGAAGAAGCAGGACCCCAAGGGAGCATAGCAGGCTGGTTCTCCCAAGCCTGCCTCGGGTAGGGCTCGGGGCAGCGCTGTGGAGGCGGGCAGGGCTGGTTCCCCCAGGAGAGGCTCTAGGGAGGCCCTAGGGACTGGGGATATAGCAGAGTCCTTTCTCCATCCCACCGCCCGCAACAGCCCTCGGCGAGGACAGCGCAGGGGGAGTGGCCTCGCGCCAAGCACCACCCACACTACCGACGGCCCCCGCGCGTCTCTACCGGCTGGGCCGCGGCAGTGACGTGTGACCGGGACCGGAATTAGGAGTGGAGCTAGGCCGGAATGGAGCCGGGCCGAGAGTGGGGCCTAGACCGAGATTAGAATTGAGACTGAAGACAGGCCGAAACAAGGATCGGAACTGAGAGCAAGACCGGAACCGAAATTAGAGTCGGATTGAGGGGAGCCATGTGGGCCGATCGTGTCCCCGCCGTGAGTTTGGGCCGAGGCTGGGATACTCGGTATAGACTACTGACTTGAGCCTCCTGATTTGAGCAGGAGAGCCTCGGGGATGGGCGAGCGGGCGGGCCTGTCTCGACCGTGCAGTGTTGTGTGGGGTAGCCGAGGGGGATGGGGAAGAGCGGCAGCGGGCCTGGTGCTGCCGCCGGTGACCCCTGGTGCTGTCTCCACTCTAGGCACAGGAGCGGCCCCGGCGCCCTCGCGTACCCCTGCAGGAGCTGCGGCTACAATCGCGGGCGGACACCGAGCACACCAGCCTCACGCCGTTGCTTCGTCGACTGCGGCTTAAGGTCGTGGCGGGTGAGGGGCCGGGGGTGGGGGTAAATGGAAAGTCATGCTGCGATGTACCAGAACTGGGGATACTGGAGTGAATTATTAGGGCACTGGGAGAACAGCTGTACCTGCTGGGGTGGGGTGAATGGGGAAATTGGGTGAAACAGCCCTGATACCCTCCATCTCTAACTATCCTGTAGGACTGTGACTCCACCACCTCGGTGACCTGCACACCCAGGTGCCCCAGCAGCATCACTCTGCTGCGCACCCCAGGACTCCCTAGAAATGCTATTCTGCTCCCTCGCAACAGCACCACCACAGCTCCCCAGCCTTGTACCCTAGAGCTCTCCAGCAGTACTATCCTGGAGCCTCCCAGGACTCTCACTCTGGGAACCAGTGCCTCAGAGTCTCCAAAGTCTCCTGTCCCGGAGTCTCTCAGCCATGCCATCCTGGAACCTCCTGGCAGTTCCACTCAAGGGCTCTGCAGTTTGGAGTTCTCCAGCAGAACTGTGAAGGTCTCCCTGTGCAGTCCAGTCCCAGATCCCCTGGGCAGCACCCTGCCAGCCTCTCAGTGCAGCCCAGTGTTGGATCCCCAGGGCAGCATCATGCCAGTCTCCCTGTGCAGCCCAGTCTCAGATCCTTCAGACAGCACTGTGCAGACTTTTGCGTGCAGCCCAATTCCAGCTCCCTTGGGAAACAATACAGTGCCAGTCTCCTTGTGCAACCTGGTCCCAGATCCCCAAGGCAGCAGTGTGCCAGCCTTCCCACGCAGTCCAGTCCAACATCCCCCTGGCAGCAGTGTGCCAGCTTCCCCACGCAGCCCGGTCCCAGATCCCCTTAGCAGCAGCATGCCAGCCTCCCCAAGGAGCCCGGTCCCAGATTCCCTGGGTGCCAGTTTGCCAGCCTCCCCAAGGAGCCCAGTCCCAGATCCCCTGGGTGCCAGTTTGCCAGCCTCCCCAAGCAGCCTAGTCCCAGATCCCCTGGGTGCCAGTTTGCCAGCCTCCCCAAGCAGCCCAGTCCCAGATCCTCTGGGTACCAATTTGACAGCCTCCCCATGTAGCCCAGTCTCAGATACCCTGGGTACCAGCGTGCCAGCCTCCCCAAGCAGCCCAGTCCCAGATCCTCTGGGTACCAATTTGACAGCCTCGCCACGTAGCCCAGTCTCAGATCCTCTGGGTACCAATTTGACAGCCTCCCCATGTAGCCCAGTCCTAGATCCCCTGGGTACCAGTGTGCCAGCCTCCGCAAAGAGCCCAGTCTCAGATCCCCTTAGCAGCAGCATGCCAGCTTTGCCATGTAGCCCAGTCCCAGATCCCCTGGGTACCAGTGTGCCAGCCTCCCTGTGCAGCCCAGTTCTTGGACCTTCCACCATGAATGTCCCCAGCAGCACTGTGCTGGCTTCCCTGTGCAACCCAAGTTGGGGGTCCTGCACCCTGGATTTCCCTGGCGGCACCCCCTTGGCCTTACTGTGCAGCCCATTCTCAGATCCTGCATCCCCCTGGCAGCACCATTCTGCCTCTACTGTGCTGCCCTGTCCCAGGGCCCTGCACCCTGAATCCCCTTGGCAGCACCATGTCCCCACCGCGGTCGCCAGCACCAGCATCACCCCTGTGCCCACCGCGGTCGCCAGCACCAGCATCACCCCTGTGCCCACCGCGGTCGCCAGCACCAGCATCACCCCTGTGCCCACCGCGGTTGCCAGCACCAGCATCACCCCTGTGTCCACTGTGGTCGCCAGCACCAGTATCACCCCACGGGAGCTGTGGGAGAGGAGCATGAACACATCCACGGGCAGCCTCTTCTGCAGCAAGGACAGTGCTACCCAAACAGACTCCCTGCTCTGGCGGTAAGTGTGGGGACATGTCCCCATAGCTAGGGCTGTGGTACCCCTAGGTTGTCCCTGCCTCAATCCCTGTCTCTATTCCCAGCTTTCCACAGGAGCAGCTGAAGTCCCTGCCACGGGCAGAGCTGGAGGGGCGACTGGAGAGCTGCCTCATTATTATTGAAGCCCTCTCGCTCCGGCAGCAAGACTGGCAGGAGACCCAGCGACTGCTGCCTGGTGTGGGGCCAGCTGAGCAGAGGGATGTGCTCACACAGACTGACATTGCTCACCCCAAAGGGGTAAGAATCCTTTCTGGGGTAATGCTACTCTGTTCCTTGTGACAGTGCTCATGTGCCATCCACGGGACAGTGACCCTGGCTAGACTACAGGTCCAGTGGAGCAGAAGTAAAGCTGTAGTGCTGTGTCATGGTGTGGTGCATAACATCACGTGCCTGATGCTGCTCCAGCTGTTATGTGCCTGGCTTAACCTGCTGAGTTTGCTGAGTTTGAGCCCTTTGTGTGTGGAAACATCCTTGGCACATGTTGGGGGAGTGTGGAGGTATCATGGCTTTAATGGCTTCTGCTGGACACGAGAGTGGAGCAGGGCTGGTGAGAATCTCCCTCTGCTGGGCTGCCCTTAGGAGGAGGAGATCTACCGCAACCTCTACCTGGACCTACTGAGGAAAACGGAGACTCTACAGCGTCAGCGGGGAACAGAGGAAGACCTGCAGCGTGAGCTGGGGCTGGCAAACACAATCACGGTGCGTCTCAGCCAGTTGGCATGTAATGAATATGTTAGTTCTCAGATAGGCAGGGCAAAGCATGTGCATTGTGCTGCCTGAGTGTCAGCGTCCTTGTACCTTCACAGAGCACCTGGAGAAAGCAGAACCTCCTGTTACAGGGGCTTGTGGATGACACTTTTCGGAGCCTGCAGGATGAGCAGAGAGCCCTTACCCAGGAGGTGAGCCCCTGCAGAAACTGAGTGGCCTGCCCTGGGTTTTGAGACATGCTGTTGCTGCTGACATAGATAGCAGCCATCAGCTATAGCTGGAGCCATCTCCCCTTGCAGCAGGAGCAAGTGTCACAGTGCATGGCTGTGCTGGCCAAGGTGCCTGGCAAGCTGCGGAGCTGCCTGGAGGAGCGGGATGCCATGAGGCAGAGAGCAGATGAAGCCCTCCGAGCCAAGGAGGAGGTAGGGAGCTGTCTGATGGAGGAGTCGGGGCACACTGGGCTCTGTCTTGCTGAGAGTGAAAGTCCTGGGCTGCAGCAGTGTGCAGGGATGACTCCTGGAAGCTGCCCCTTGTGTGACACTATGAATCCTTTTCTTGGCAGGGAGATCGCTTCCTGGAGGCATTCTCTGCCCATGTCAGTACTCAGATCAGCATCCGTGACCAGAGCCTGGCATCCCAGCAAGAGCTGGGCATGCTGCTGGAAAGTGCCATTGGCCAGCAGGTATTGAGAAAGTGGGCACCTCTAGCAGCCTCCCACCCAGGTCTTTAGGGGGCTGGAGCTTGGGTTATGCTTTGTGTGGTGGTCTGCAGCTAGTGGGCTTCAGTCCATCAGAACTTTATTGGCACTGCTGCTGTGAAGCTACTGCAGATCTAGCCTCAGGGCTGGCAGTCTCCTTTCTCCATGGCTATTGAATGTGACCCATCCACTAAGGCAATGCTGATCCATCTCTCCTGCCCCACAGGCATCCCTAGCTGCCGAGGCTCAGACTTTCCGGGAATTCATAAATATCGCCTTTGAAAATCTAAAGAACGAAAGGGAAGCCCTGGATGTGGAGGTGAGGAATGTCCAGTGGGGGCCAGTGATGGGATCAGCTCCTTGCCTCCTTGTTAGCATGGTGCAGGATGGCACCACTTCGCTCTTTCTTGGAGTGGTTTGTGTCCTGAGTAGTGTGGACAGCCAGATCCATCCCTGATTATGCAGTAGGGCAGTGCCATGGTTGTGCTGCCCTGGCTCCAAGGCTGCTAGTGCCATGCTGAGCTCTGCCTGGTGCTATATCCCTACAGCGGGAGCAGGTGAGGGCCTTGGTGCCCAAGTGCCAAGCTATGCTGGAGAGGGTGCCTGGCAAGCTTCGGAGCTGCCTGGAGGAGCGGGATGCCCTGAGGCAGCAAGCTGATGAAGTTCTTCAAGCCAACAAGGAGGTAGGGAGTTGCCTAGTGCCTAGCTGTGCCTGTGGGTGTCTGGAATGCTCCTGTGTAGCTCAGCTGATCCCAGACACAGAGTGCCTTGAAGTAGCCCCTGCCATGGGAACACCCCATGGGTCAAAGCAGGCTAAAAGCAAGCCCAGAGGGCACCGTGTCTCTGCAGATGTCCTGCCAGCTGGAGGAGACCTTGGTGACCCTGCAGGACAGGGCGGCTCAGCTGGAGCAGCTGACAGTGACCAATTCACGCCTCAGCACAGGTAAGGATGTCTGACATTGAGACTGCCCCATCCTCACTGGCCCTTTCCTCCATCCTTGCACTGACAGCTCTGCCCCTTGCAGACCTCAGCTCCCTGATGGTGGATCTGGCCAACCTGAAGCAGGAGCACGATGCGCTGCAGCAGGAGCACAAGATGCAGCAGGAGGAGGTGGCCTGGTGGGTCTGAGCCCTGGGGGAGGACATCAACTATCCCTCCATAGCCACCTCCTACCACTCGTTACTCCTAAGATGCACATCCCCTGATCCCATCCTGTCCTCACAGGCTGGCGCGAGAGAGGGACACCTTGCAGCAGAAATGCAGTGAGCTGCACCGGGATCTGCGGGAGGCGATTGAGTGCCGAGAGGTAGGAGGTGCCTGACCCTGCCTGCACCATCACGCGCTGCCAGCCCCCATCACAACCTCATGGGAGCGATGGCAGCTGGCCAGTAGAGNCACAGCGAGGGTGATTGACAATCCTGCACGTAGCTCTCTGCTCAGCAGTGATTCCTGGAGAAAGGGTCAAGCAGCCTTAGGCTGCAGGTGTGGTGGTGTCCCCCAGCCTGTTCTATGTCTCTGCTAAACTGCCTCTCTCCAGGGGTTGGTCCATTGGGGTAAAACTGCCCCTAATTGGAAATAACACTTTGAGGTGTGGGAGGGACTGTGCTGGGGGGCTCCCCATGGGGCTCCCTCAGGTTTCGATCTGGATACTCATGGCTAGGACCCCCATCCTCTTACAGTTCCTCAATCAGGAGAACCGCATGTCCTGCACCCAGCTGCTGGAGGAGGAGGCCAGGCTGAAGTCCACGCTGGCCACTCTGCAGGAACGCAACCTGCAGTGTGAGGAGCTGATGGAATCCCAGCAGCACCTGCGGTACCAACCTTGATCATCACCTCTGCTTAAACCTTTCTAGTTTTGGGAAACTAAGCTTCTCCTCAGGGGTGGGGGACACACAGAGCAGACCATGGCTCCAGTTACTGCTGCCCTAGCCAAGTGTGGTGGCTGAGGTGGGTGGGAGGGGCTCTGGGGTAGCTCAGCAGGTCCCTCTTGGGGGAAGCTGCCTAAATATGTTGGCTTTGCACTGCCCCTGAGGCGCAATAGAAGGCAGGTATGGGAAGCATCCCCATCCCACACCAAGAAGGGGGAATACTGTTCCCACTGAGACTTATGCCATCCCACAGGGAAGAGCAGGCTGCCCTCAGCAAGGAGCTGGAAACTACCAAGGCTGAGCTCCTTGACTTGCAGCTGAAGAGGAACAAAGTCTCCTGGGCCTCTACAGACATCACCAAGAGCAAGCTGAGGCTGCAGGAACTTGCTGACTGCCTTAAGGCCTCTCTGCAAGAGGAGGTAAGAGCCAGATAAGAACTGGGGGTGGACCAGGGGAAGATCAGATATCTGTGGCTCTCTATGGCACAGCTTCAAAACCTGCCCAGCTTGCTGGGGGAACGTAGATCTCTTACCAGTCGTGCTCTGATGATGTGCTCTCTCTCTGAAGGATGACAATGCTCCATCAAGCAGCAGAGCCTGGACCCCAGCTCCACGGACACCAGGCTGGCAGACACCACACCGTCCTGTGACTCCTGCCTGTCGTACCCCAGCATACCGCACCCCCTATCAGCCCAGGAGCTCCTTTGTGGGCACCATCCTGAAAGCAGTATCAGGGAGAGGTGAGCTGGCACCTGTTGCCTGGGTGCTGGGGAGGTCCTGGGATGGTAATCACTCCTTCCCAAGCTGGGTGAGGAGGACAGCCCAGTGCCATCCCTATGGATTCCCTGGTTGTTCCTTCGTGGCAACCATGGGTTGGGTTATGGTTCCAGCAAAGTGCCAAGGGACTTCTCGGCTTCCTGGGACACATGGGGGTGTGGGTGAGCTCATGCAGGGCTGCATGCAGCACATCTACCCACTCCTCTTGCAGATGCTGATGCTGATGAAGCTACTGGAGATGGGAGCGTGTTTACCAAGGACAAACCTGCTTCTACACTAAAGCACACAGGTACTGGGGCTGTCACCCTGCCCTGGACCCTGCTCTGAAGCTGCAGGACTTGCCTGTATGGGGGTGATGAGCAAGCACACCTCCCTGCTTGCCTCTTTGCCTATGGGCTGACCTTCCCCCTACCTACAGAGCCTGAGGAAGGTCTGCTAGAGAGTGTGGATGCGCTGAAAGCTGTGGTCTCTGACCTCGCCATGCTGAGCTACCGTATCCAGGAGCAAGAGCAGAACAAGTTCATGGAACTGCGGAAGGAGATGTGAGTTATCTTGGGGCTTGCATTGAGCACACAGGCACCGCTCTCCTGGGTATGACTTCTGTAGGCAGCCTGTCTGGGGTCTGCCTCTTGACCCGGCCATGGAATAGTCCTTTCCTGCTGCGCCTGGAAGGACTTTTTCCAGTCTGCCAGGCTGGAAGTTGATGGGATGCTCAGGATGGGGTTTGGTACCCAGCACTGCACTTGGTTGCTTTCCCCACCTGCTCAGCACCGCTGTCCTTTCCCAGCTCTGACCTGCAGCACCATCTGGAGAAGGTGACAGATGAGACTGAGGAGAAGATAGAGACCCAGGAGGCCACCATCACTAAGCTGAATAAGAAACTGAGGGACAAGATGGAGGTGAGTCAGTGCCAGAAGTGGGCCAGCAGTTACCCCAGGCCAGAGCCAAACTGGGACAGGCGCTGATCTAGGGCATGGAGAAATCTGGGTGACCAGCTCTGGCGATGGCCTGAGGGTGCTCTTGGCTCATCCGATCTTCCTGAACATAAAACCAGCTTCCCTCAATGTGCCAGGGGTGGCCATGGCTAGGCACTGTCTGACACCACTTCTTCTCCTGTACAGTCTGAGAAGCAGCTGCAGGACCTGGTGAAACAGCAGGACAATAAGATTACACAACTCATTGACCACAGTGCTGAAGTCAAGGTGTGTGAGGGAGTCTGGTCAGGCTTACACACCCCTGTGGTGCTGACCACAGGACCTCTCTCAGCATCTCCTTTTTCCCCACAGAGACTGGAGGCAGATGTCTCCCAGCTGAAGCGCTTGCTCCAGCATGCTGAGACAGAGGCCAAGACACTGTGGCAGGAGTTGCGGTTGCAGGAGCCCAAGGTGGACACTACCCCCGTTCAAGAACGAATTCTGCTGCGGCAGCAGGTGAAGCTGAGAACTCACTACCCCTACACTGACCTCTCTAGGCCTTGCTCCTCAAACCAGGCAACCAGCAGCGTGGTGGGGTAGAGCCCCCCAGCCCAGCACTCTTGCCCCATAGTGAATTCTCAGCAGCATTTGCTCTTTTTGCAGGTGGACAAACTGAGGCAGCTGATGCTGGACAAAGATGATGAGAAGTGGCGAATCTCCAAAAAGTATATGGAGCAGGTATGAGGAGCCCCAAGGGGCTTCCCTGGTCTTAGTCTGGCCTCCCTTTTGCACTGGTTCCTGCCCAGTTTTGGGGTAGGTTCCTGACAGGTATCTTCCATTGTAGATCAAAGGGTTAGAGTTGAAGCTCCATCAGGTCCAGAAGATGCTGCGAACCCATGAGAAATTGCAGGAGAAAATAAAAGAGGTGAGGTTTGTGGTTCATTGTTTTCACCCTTGCTGTGACTGCAACAATGCAAATCCTTATCCCAAACACTGTCACTAATACTACTGCTGTCCCTAGGTCCTGTTGCCTGTCCCTGACATCACAGCTGCCTGCCCTGAATTGCAGAGCCTGCTGCAGCAGTACTTGAACCTGGAGCCAGGCAGTGGCAGTGGGGAAGCTGCTGAGCTGTACTAGCCTCTAGGGTTAAATTTTCTTTCTAATGTTGTGATTATTTGTTGAATAAACTTTGCATTGGCTTTCACTTTGCCTGGTGTCTGGACGCAGGAAGTTCCTGGTGCCCTGGGTGGGGACAACTTGTTCAGCCTGTGCTGGTTGCTGCTGCTCTGTCCCTGTCACAGAGCCATAAGCATGGCTCCCTGCCACCTCAGGGCCTCTCCTTCTTGGCAGGGGAAACATACCCTCCTGGTGCTTACTCTCAATAAGGCACCGTGTTCCCTGGGCTCCCACCCTGCGGCCCCCACAGCAGCCAGCATGCCCAGGCTGACCCAGCTTCCCTCCCTCTGCTCCTCCTCCTGCCCTAGATTCCCTCTGAGCCCCCCTTCTGACTCCCTCTGTGCAGGATATTGGAGTTCAGATCCTGCACTCCCATTGTGGGGCTGTGGGCCACACGCCTGTTGTGTGGGGACAGTTCCCCTTCAAGTGTGGCTCTGGCATGCAGCATCCCCAGCGAGGCACTGGGAACTTTGCCAGCTCGCAGCCTGTCCTTAGTTCCTGCTGCTGCACAGTGGGGGTCCCTCAGGGTCTCCTTGTTCCCAGCACAGCTTGAACCTCACCTGCCTCCTTCCATGCTAGGGCATTGCCTGAGGGATCCTCCATCGCTTGGGGAATCTTCTGTCCCAGTGTTCCTGACCCCAAGGATGCTCCTGCCGGCCATGAGGCCCTTACAGCACCTCCCTCTCTCAGCATGGCCCAAAATAGCAGCATTCCAACAAGTGCTCTGGTTTTTAATGGCCTGTTTCTCCCGCATGGGGAGGGTGGAATCACCTTCCCCTGCCCTCTGCAAAGCCCTGTGCAGGGCGGGTGCTGGCACCTTTATCACCCCCCACACCCAGGACATGGAGATGTTTATGGTTCTGCCTCTACTAACTGCGTGGGTGGTTCATGGCGAAGCAGCACTTCATGCTCCCTGGCATTGTTACCCTCCTGCTCTGGCTATGACCCTGATGCCAGGGGGTTGGACAGGGCCCCCCCAGCTGTGAGGGCCCTAGGCTGTGCCTAGTTCTGGGATGAAGGGGAGGATGTGCTCCCCTTCCTGGCTTGGGGCCACACAGAGCAGCCGAACCCTCCTTTTACGGCAGGGACTGAGCAGAGCATGGACCTGGCAGCTGGCCTGGGGGTGAGCGGGGGCACAGTTGTTGTCCCTGCCCTAGCTGCAGGCAGCTTTTTCGGGGGAGCTGGCCTTTTGTGGCATTTCTTACCTTGTCTTGGAGCTCTAAGGCTTTATGGTGCTGGGATTTGGCCCCTGGTAACAGTCGGTGTCTCTGGGACAGCAACAATTAGCTGGCACAGTGATGCCCAGCTTTGGGCTGGCACAAAGGAATTCCTGCACCTAGCTAGCAGTGGCATTAAGGGGGTACAATGTGGTCTCCAACCCGAAGGTGGCACAGGAGGTCCCTGCCCTTAACAGTAGCACTAGT
>VWYK01006846.1:7753-27660 GCA_013399775.1 Semnornis frantzii | reverse complement strand
GACCGACCCGTGGCGGGGACAGGGGATGGGGAACGCATTCCCCTTGGGACTGGCCAGCAGGGGAGGGAGCTGACTTGGGGATGCAGTACCTCAGGGGACAGAGTCCTCCTCGGTGATGTGCTACTCCTAGGGTCTGGGCGCCATCCAGGGACCCCAGGGGGTGGCAAGAGCTGAAGCTCATGGCTGGGGATGCTTCTCCACCAACCCCAGGGATGCACAAGCTGTGGGGCAGCCCCCCCTCGCCGCTCGCGGCGATCGGAAATCGGTGGCAGGATGCCACAGCTCTCCTGTGTCTGTGCCCCTGTGAGCAGATCTGAGCCGAGCTGACCCCAAGCCGTGGGGCTGGGGGCTAGGCTGGATGAGTGGCGAGCAACCTGAGGAGGGCTTCACTGCAGCCCCATCCTGAAAACCCTCCCTGCAGCTGCCCCTTCACTAGTACAGCACTGCTGGTCTTCAGAGCATCCTCAGGGGATATCAGGTGCGGAGCGTGCAGCTGGAAGGTCTGTTGTGCTCGGCAGAGCAGCTCAGCTGGGACTAGACAGCTGTCCTGGACCTGTCGAGGTTATAGCATGCCAGGCTGGGACAAGGTATATGCCAGGAATGCACGAGGGTGGTCTGCCCTACTGCCCACTAAAACCAGCCTTTTTACAAGTCCTGGATCCTTCGGGTCATCTCTATGCAGGCAGCAGGTTGAGCAAGAGAGAAGACTTGTGGCAGGGAGGAGGAGGAGGGTGCTGGCCTGGGTGTCCAGACATGCTCCTCTCCGCCTTGGAGCGCTCTGCAGTGTGGCGTTGGAGCAGGTTTTGTGTCACAAGCTGGGGCTGTGCGGCGTGACGAGCCCTGGAGAGGAAGGATGCGGCTGTGAGTGTCGGTGTGTGCCGGCAGCCCTGCGGGGCCCTGCTTGCTGAGCAGGGTGGGAGGAGAGCCCTGTGGGGACTGGGTGTTTGTCCTAAGGAAGGGGTTATGCAGGCTTCTCTGGCAGAGGGGCTGCTGTGGCTGGGGTGTCCTTGGGTCCCCTTTTCCAAGCAGAGATGCTCTGCTGGGCTGCATCAGAGTGATTCACTGCCCAGGCCCAGAAATCTGCCTGTAGCAAGGAGAACCATGCAGTAGGCACCAGAGCGTGCTGCCAGGAGACTCGAGGAGCAGCAGTTAGATGGTGAATCCAAGCCATGGCTGCATTAAAGACTTCATGTACTTGCTTGATGGTAGCCTGCATGTCCCTGCCTTTGGCAGGGCTGTCTGGAGGGGCTGCAGGCACATGGCCATGCTACACCCTCGCTCCCAGGGTGTGCAGACCTCACGTGGCATCACTGGGCACTGTGAATGGTGAATGGCTCTTGGTAACCACCTGCATCTCCAGAGCACAGGGAAGGCTGAGCAGGTTACCCTGGGTTCAGAGCCAGACCAGGAGAGCTGGTTGTCATCACCTTCTTCCAACCATGGGGCAGCATGCTCTGGAGCACAGGGAAGATGTAAATGCATGAAAATATTTTGCTCTCCTCCTGCTGTAAGGCTTGCTGGTATGAGGGTAGCACAGGAGATGTGGATGGGTCAGGCCAAATGAGAATTAGGTGCTGTGGTGAGCTGTGGGTAATGTTTGCACATGGGAGCTGCTTGTATGTCCTGCTGGCTACATGAGAGCTAGCAAACATGTTCTGCACCTGAAATTCTTGGTGTATGCTTAGGGATTCAGATATACAATACACCCACGTTGGGCATATTGTGTTTTATGAACAAGGAATATGTTGCAGCATCCCTTCTCAAGCTTGTTTGTTCACCTGGTGGGTTTATCACAGAGAGCAGAGATACAGGAATCTTTTTCTGGTCCTTAACATGTAATGATTATTTGGGACATTCCGTGGCCTTTACTTATTTCCACGTGCCACAGCAAGCTCCTAAACCCAGATTGCCATAAATACCCCTGTGAAACTGTTCCAGTTGTCTGCTCCAAGCAGAGGGTGCTGCAGGGAGAGGGAAGGACAAGACTGTGCATGAGAAGTTGGGCCCCAGCCCCAACCTTTCCCTTGGAGATGCTGAGTTGGGGCAGACATGATGCCTTGCTTCAGCAGTTCTGGTTTTTGATACCTGAAGTTTTGGTGCTCCAGATGGTTTGAAGCTAAAGGGAGCATTGGTGGCAGGGTTGCAGCAGAAATGTCCTCCTGCTCTGGATGTCCTTTGTTGTTCCAGATGGAGCATAATCCATCTTTATCCAAACTCATGGGCCAGAAACATGGTAGCTCACACTGATGAGAGACTGCAGTTAAGCTGTGAGCTGATCAGAGACCTGGGCACATTTTAATATTGCTTCAGCAAACAAAGCCCAGGATAAACCATGTTAGAGGAGAGCTTGGTACTGCAGGAATGTGTTTTAGAAACGCTTGCACTGTGGGTAGCCTGTGTAGGAGGGGGCAGAATCCTGGCTACTTGGAGTCCAGTATGGATCCAGTTACACAAGGGGCTCCTTGGCATGGCTGCTTGTGGTATTAGGGGACTGTGTCATACCTTGCTGCCCTGCATGTGCCTGGGGTGTGCTGATCTTGCAGATGCTCTTTTGGGTCTGGGGTTTGTCATTTTATGCCTTCTCTGCCTGTTGTGGAGCTCCTCCGTGCTTCCTGGTACACTGGGCAAACCTACTTGCCTTTCAGCCCTGGATGAGCTGGCTCTCTTTGGAGCCAAACTCCTGCTTGTGGTTGCTCCCTGTTGAGCAGGCAGTGTGCAAGCAAACTTAGCCCTGCTGTGGCATTGGGGGCTAGGAAAACCCCTGGCTTTTGCATCAGGAAGCATAGCTGTGCTTTGCTCTTTCAACAGATACAGCTGATAAATGAGCAAATGTGCGGGTGGAGATGCAGGATGTGGCTGTGTGGCAAAAGCACACGTACTGCTAACCCAGAGAAACCCTGTCTGCAACCAGCCAGGAGAGCCAGCTGGGCTCTGCTTTTAATGTGCTTCTAATAAGCTTAAAGGACGAGTTGCACAAAGTGTCCTGCATATGCTGCATCCCTTCAACATGAAATTCTCTAGCAGCTCCTGGGCCATAACATTTCTGGGCTCTAGGATCCAGCCTGATGCATCTGGGGTGCTGCCCTAGAATATGGTAGAATTGTTTGGTTGGAAAAGATCTTTGAGATCATCAAGTCCAACCATTGGACTTGATGATCGAAGCTCTGCCAAGTCTGATGCTACGCCATGTCCCTCAACACCACATCTCTATGTCTTTTAAGCACCTCTGCCTGGGCCTTTTGGCTGGGCTGTTTCTGTCACTGCTCCAGCTGGATTAGATGTGAGGGGAATGAACCATTTTCATTGCAATTAGCGAGATCTGTTACTTGCTCACACACGTGCAGTTACAAAAAAGAGGAAGAAACCTTAGGACATGATTAACTTTGGATTAGCAAAGGAGTGGGGTAGAGCTCAGTTCAAATTGCAGTTAATTACTCAAACTGCCAGAGGATTGGAGGAGTCAGTCTGCAGTTATTGGGGTGTTAGTGTCTGTGAATGCCATGTCCTGCCTTTTGGAGCCATCTGAGGACCTATTGAGCCCAGGCACTGTCCCTCCTGTCTTTGACCATGCTGCATCTCACAGCTTTGCTGGCTCACAGCTTTGCTGGCTCACGCTGTGTCACCCCCACTTTAGCTGCAGGGCAAGGTTAATTCAAGCAGAGCTTTAATTGTTTTCCTCCTTCTTTGGGGTTAGATTCATCAGTGGTCAGCAGAAAGACAATGCTACAGCCTCCATAGTGCCACCCCTTTCGCCCTGTGCAGTGGTGCCAGGCTTCAAACAGGTATGGAATGAAAGGCAAGCTTCAGCCTCTGTGAGTGCAGCCTGCCTGTTGCAGCTTCAGGTGCCTGTACAGCTTGTCTGGAGCATTAAATTAAAGCTGCTGTGGTGAGGTTTATTCTAAAACTGATTTTATTTTAGCAAACCCAAAGGGTTAACAATCAATGGCATGCTTGGAAACAATTACAAAACAAAACCTAGAAATAAGGAGCACACACTTAATCATTTCTGAAAGTAATCTCTTCCCCAAGCTGTCATTGAGGATTTCTCTGAGACTTCTTTTAGCAGCTTTATCTAAAGGCCAGCTTGGCAGAGGGCTGCCTCGATGGGTCGGTCAGGACAGACCCTTCTTGGGTGACTTTCATACCAGGTTCTCAGTGGCATTATCCAGTGTGCCCAAACCAACCTTCCAAGCCAGTCCTGGACCGTGACTTTCCTGTCCTTCCTCAATCAGCTGGGAAAATTTCTTGTGTTGGGAGCTCTGTTTAGCTGGGGGTGTTTATGAGGGGGTTAAGGAATCACTCTTGTGACTAGTCCAGGGCTGTGCTGTGTTGATATGCAGAGTTCCTGCTGCATAGTGATATCCCAGAGCTGTGTCAAGCTGCTCTCAGTGTGACTCTTTCCCTCAGCAGCACCATGTACATAATGAACCTTCTGAAGGCTTTGGCAGAAAGCACAACTCAAAGTGTTGTGTGGATGAAGGGTTTACTTTTCAGTGGTCTCGCAGTACAATATGGGCTGTTCAGATTTCCAGGGCAGCACACATGGTGTGTGTGTAGCACAGTGTTGGTCTGGCAGCTGGGGAGGGGGTTTCCTCCTTCTGCTGTTCCTGATGGAAATGGCAAAGGTAAGAGGAAAGCTGGAGCAGTCAGCCTGGGGATTTGGCCAGCATCTGATTGCTTTGGCTTAGTCCTGTGTAAGAGCAAAGGGAACTGATTTTGTTCATGTTGCGCACATAGCTTCAGACTTTGAGTATTAACAGCATGAACAAGGGGCCAGGAAAGAGTGTTTGGATGCCTTGGGAATGAGGGAAGAGCAGCTCCATCCTTCCTTAACAAGGCCTGGAGGGCTAAGATCAAATGAATTATGAGAAGGTGAAGCCTGGAGAGCTCTAACTAAAAAAAAAAATACTGAAGACAAGCAGGCTGCCACAAAAAGCAGAACCTGGTGAACTGTGTGACAGGACTTAGTGTGCAGTGTGGCAAGACAGGCTGCCAGGTGGGTGCATCCTATGGGCTGTGGGCACCTTTGCGAGTGCCCCAGCTTGGTGACTGCTGGGCTGCACGTCTCTGCTTCATTCACAGTGCTGATCATTGAATATGCTGCTGCAGAAAAAAACTCCAATCGCATCTTCCTGGTGTGAGATCTTTCCTCTAGGCTATTCACAGTAGAATCATAGAATTAGTTTTGTTGGAAGAGACCTCTAAGTGCAACTATTGGCCTAACACCACCATGGCCACTAGACTGTGTCCTGAAGTACAGTGTCTAAATGTTTTTTGAACACCTCCAGGGATGCTGACTTCACCACCTCTCTGGGCAGCCTGTTCCACCCTTTCAGTGAAGAAATTTTTCCATGGAGCCAGGCTAAACCTCTCCTATTACAATTCCAGGCCATGTCCTCTTGTTCTGTCATTACATACTAGGGAAAAGACACTGACCCCCACCTCAGTGCAATCGCCTGTCAGGAAGTTGTAGTGAGCAAGAAGGTCTCTTCTCAGACTTCTCTTCACCAGACTAAGCAACCCTGGTTCCCTCAGACACCCCTCAGAAGACTTGTTCTCAAGACCCTTCACCGGCTTTGTTGTGCTTCTCTGGATGTGCTCCAGCGACTCCTGTCCTTTTTGTAGTCAAGGGCCAGTACCCTGCTACTGTGCTGTGCTGGGGGCCACAGGTGTCCTCCTACCTGTTGACCTCCACTGGCTTTGCTTATCCAACCCATGGCTTTAAAAATGGAGCAGATCCTGGCTGGCTCAGCTTGTTCCTCTTGTTTCTTTTCTTTACACAACTTGAACTGCTGAGGCAAAGGGCAGGGGCAGTGGTTTAGTTCTTTAATAGGACCCCGTCTGTCTGAGCAGGCATATCAATACCTGAAACCTGCCCTGCCTTCCCCTCCAGGTCTTGTACTCTGTCCTGCGTCAGCACTGTGGATCTTCACAGGCTCCTGCTATTTTTGCTTGCTTCCTCCTGAGACTCTTCAATCTGATAATCTCCTAATCTCCAGTTCCTAGCAATTCATCTGCAGTTGTCTTTGCGTTGTACCTGGCTTATGTCTTGGGAGTCATCTTCAAAATAGCTTCTGACCTTGTTGGCTAATGCATGTTTAGAAATAGGCCTGCATGGCTACAGGAGCCTTCTCTTTCCCCAGATTATTGCCTCTGTTAAGGAGAGATGTCCCTTTTACAAACCACTGCTGCTGCACCAGTTCCTTGTGCAGCGTCCTCCTGGCTTACACTCATTTTCCTGACCAGATTTGGGTTCTTTCTTACCTTGGAGGCACTCTGCTTTCCTTTGCAGGCTATTAAAGTCTTAAAATAGGAGCTGCCCCATCTGAGCTGAGACACTCTGATAAGCACCACAGAAATATCTGTAAAGTCTGTGAGAGAGGCCACGTGCTTCCGCCTGGCTGCAGAGAGGGAGAAAGGCTCTTGAAAGAGCACAACAAGAAGTGTTCACCCTACTGCCTGTGAACTCCTCTTGATAAAATGTGCTTGGCGGAGCGGCTGCGAAGGAAATGTGAAAACACAGGATCGCCCTTTAGCTGTCTGTGATGAGGCTCAAACACCTAATCTCATCCACTGGATAGCTAAAATAACAGGAAGAGGACAGGAGGAGAAAGTGCCTTCATTAGCTTTCTTCTTTTGCTACCCAGCAACGCATTAGCCCTCACCTTTTGCGCTCCTTTGTAACAGCAGCTTGCTAAAATGCATGACTGGAAATGGGCTCTTGGGTTCACTGTGTACCGTTGCTCACAGGAGAATAGGCAGTGCCTGCTGTCATTGTCTGGGCTGTTTTGCTGGTTTCTTTTGCAACCTTGGTTGTTCTAGGGAGGGGAAAAACGTTTCCTGGATGGGAACTGGTTCTTCTCTGGGTCAGGCAGCAGAGGTAGCACCTCAGAACTGTAAGCAGGGAACGAGCATCCCTAGCTTCTGCTAACAATACTAAAGACCTCTTCATGAGTGCCTTGCCATAGATTGCTGTTTGTTGGTTGGTTTGTTTTGAATTGCTTTTTTCATACAAAGGCAACAGGACAATTAATGAAGAAATCTGCGGTGGCTGACTCAGGAAGTCCATCACCTCTGCTGCTTCCTGACACCACCACAGTGTTGCTAGTTGTGCTTCTGTGCTCTTCAAAAACAGGAAAAAGAAAGTGTCTCTGGTAGTGGTGAGCTGTGGATCTTTGGATCTAGAATCATAGAATGGTAAGGTTGGAAGTAACCTCAAAGATCATCTAGTTCCAACCCCCTGCCATAGGCAGGGACATCTCCCACTAGAACAGGTCGCTCAAGGCCTTGTCCAGCCTGGCCTTGAGCACCTCCAGGGAGGTTGTGGAGCACAGAATCACCCAGTGTGTGAGAATCGATCACACTGGGTGATTCTGTGCTCCACAACCTCCCTGGGCAACCTGTGCCAGTGTCTCACCACCCTCACTGTAAAGAACTTCCTCCTAACATCTAATTTGAACTCCCCTCTGTCAGTTTAAACCCATTGCCCCTTGTCCTGTGATTGAAAGATCTTGTCAATAGTCCCTCCCCAGCCTTCCTGTACGCCCCTTTCAGATACTCAAAGGCTACTATAAGGTCTCCTTGTAGTGCATGGGAGTATGGGAAAGGAGCTGCAGAGGCACCGGATGGAATAGTGTGAGTGAGCAGAAGCTGCCAATTCCAGCTCTGGGCAAGCTGCAGGAGTTGGAGAACAAATTCAGCTCAGTAGTTGAGCTCTTGCTGGCAGGAGTCTGGGTATGGTGGTCTGGGACAGTGCAATTTGCTGGGCTTTGGAAGGAGTAGGAAATGCTCCTTTCCTGTGAATTGTTCTTGCACTGGTTAATGTGGATACTCCTGGCCAAAAGCTGATCTGTTGGGTTTCCTAAGGCAGTGCTGATGTGTCCATCCCTTAGAGAGTGCTGCCTGCCAGCCCTGCATCAGAGCAGTTCTGAGGGCTTGTGCAGGGACAGATCACTGTTATTTGGTCATTAACAGGGAAACGACACAGCCTGCTTCAGGGGAAGTCAAGCAAACCAGAAGACATTCTGCTGTGAGAGACCAAGCCTGCCTTTCTTGTGAGGAGGGCCACAGCGATGCTCCGAGGGCTGCAGCAGCTCTGCTCTGAGGACAGGCTGAGAGTTGGGGCTCTGCAGCCTGGAGAAGAGAAAGCTTCAAATAGACCTTAGAGTGGCCTTCCAGTATCTGAAGGGGGCTACAGGAGGGCTGAGGAGGGACTATTGACAAGGTCTTGCAATGACAGGATGAGGAGGAATGGGTTTAAACTGGCAGGGGGGAGATTTAAACTGGATGGTAGGAGGAAGTTCTTTCCAGTGAGAGGGTGGTGAGACACTTGCACAGGTTGCCCAGGGAGGTTGTGGAGCACAGAAGCACAGAATGTGATCTCCAGTCACGTTCTGTGCTTCTGTGCTCCAGAACCTCCCTGGAGACATTCAAAGCCAGGCTGGATGAGACCCTTGAGTGGCCTGTTCTAGTGGGAGGTGTCCCTTGCCTGTGGAACCAGATGATCCTTGAGGTCCCTTCCAACCCAAACCGTTCTATGATCCTACAATGAGCCACTTCACCCAACAGCAGCTGGAGCTGCCTTATGTCTGTCTGAAGCAGTCCTTGGATGCTGCCTCCACTCCCCGAACGCTGGCGATGGGGACTTGGGGTAATGCAAGCAGATGATACATCTGAGTGCGTCACGGAAGTGTGGGCAACTGGGCCCTACAGTAATTTAAAAATAAGTGTGTCCAGGGTGAGATTAGCAAATCTGACAGTGCTCAGCTAAGCACACCAGTATCTGCCAATTTGCAAGCAGCCCATTCCCAGGAAGCCCTGCCAGCATAGCCACAGGCTTGTGTTATGGATGGGGGAAAAAAAAACCCCAAACCCAACACCCAGCATGTGGCTGCTTTGATTGATTTCTGAACAGGAATTGCAGCAAGCAAATGTGCTGCAGATCGAGAGGAATATATGTGCCTCCTTTCTTTTTCCTGCTAGGAGACTGGGCACTGCCAGAGGAGGAAAAAAAAAAAACCACACTTGATTGCAGCAGTACTCTGGCAGCTAATCTTCCCAGATGTCATCCAGTTAGATACTGGCAGATTTTATAGATTTTTTTTTTTCCCCCCCCCTTTAATTTAAAAAAATATTTCAAATGTTTTTGATGCAAAAAGAGTTGGCAAATACAGTGCAGAGGTGCAAACCTCAATGAGCAGGAGCATGGTGGGGATTCTGCTGGGGGTTTACCCCTCTTTGGTGGCTCTGCTTGGCTCTCTTCTCCTCCAGATGAGTCATGGACACCGTTACTGCAGCAACGCTGCTGCCAAGGAGGGGGATAAAGCTGTTGCCATGGTGCTGCATGGGCAGGAATTCTGCAGGAGGAAAAACACTTAATAATTAACTTGCAGACAAACCCAGCTTCAGACTTTGCCTGCGTGCTCCAGGGAAGGTGTCCCCAGCTCCCAGGCGACCACCAGACTCTTCTGGTGCGGCCTCTTGCCTTGGTGGAGAGCAGGGTGAAGGTCCGAGCACAGCTATGGGCTGAGGCAGGAGAAGCTGGAGCTGTGGGAAGCTGCTCCTGCTTTTGTCAGTCTGTGTTTTGCATGGGGCTGCTTGGAGCCAGGAACTTGTGGGATGGGTTAAGAATTTAGACTGGCTGATGTGCTAGAACCTAAAAATCATTGTGTAATTGCAGGACATGTACCTGAGGATTGCTAATGCTGGGGCTTAAGGCCAGGGCTTGGTTTGCATTTCTGTCTCATCTCCTTTGCTGCTGTAAAAGACAGAAAAGAAGATTTTGGGCAATTCTTAGACTATTTCTTCCAACAGCAGACTTGCATTTTCTTGTGGTAGTAAAAAGATTGAGCTTTTGTCTTGTTCTTCCTGTCAGTGTGGGTATTGATGTTTCTGCTTTGTGCTGTGTTGGTAGGAAAGGGGAAACCTCCCTGCTAAATGCCAGAGATGCTTTGAACATGATCCCCTCTCTCAAAGACCATTCCTTTGAGCATTACCCATATGGTGGTGGTGATGGAGAGCAGCAGAACCCTCCAGGGAGCATGTTTGGCACCTTGTACCAGTGAGCACCTGGACACTCCTCCAAGTTAAGGACATTTGTAAAGAATGAAGGGCTTCTAGGTCAGTGTTTAGCTTATGCCCAGCTGCACCTAGCAGCAACCTTCCACAGTGCTGACTCCAGCCAGCTTTGTCTCTTGCTATAGAGATCCCTGATTTCGTAGAATACAATCATAGAATCATTAAGGTTAGAAGGGACCTCTAAGATCATGAAGCCCAACCTTCAACCCAGCACCACCATGCTCACTAAACCATGTCCTGAAGTGCCATATCTAAACATTTTTTGACCACCTCCAAGGATGGTGACTTTCACCACCTTCCTGAGCAATGTGTTCCCATTCCTGACCACCCAGTAAATAATATTCTCCTAATACCCAACTCAAATCTCCCTTGGCGCAACTCCAGGCCATTTCTTCCAGCTCTGTCGCTGGTTACTTGGGACACTAACCCTCACCTCACTATAACCTCCCTTCAGGTAGTCACAGAGAGCCAGATGCTCTCCCTTCAGCCTCCTTTTCCCCAGACTAAACAACTACTGTTTCCTCAGCTGCTACTCAGATCTGTTCTCTAGGCTCTTCACCAGCTTTGCTGCCCTCTGTGTCATTACAGACTCCAGCATGAGGGTCTTGCTGTCTGGTAGTTGCAATGTGTGGTGTTTGGGACGTTCTCTTACTACACCACAGCAGTCTTTTATTAAATCCTTAACCATGGGATATGCAAAACACTGCCCATGAGCCATAACCCCCAGAGTTGTTATACTGGTACTGGAATAGGGGCTGTAATGGGCAGGTGTGGTTTTGGAGTACACTGGAACTTGTTTTCATAGTCCATGAATAAGCCTTGGGTGTATTTGAATTTTAGAAACAGGAAAGCAGACTGAAAGAAGGTATTAATTTAGGCTGCCAACAAGAATTAACAGCTGAGAAAGGGCTTAGAATTAGAATGCTAAAGTACTACTTTCACTGTGGAACCTCCAAACAAGTCTCCTACACCATGCCCAGTTCCAAAGCTAACCCACCATGCACACCTACACCATTGATTTAGGTTTGCCAGATTAAGGTAAGTCACTGGAGCTGCTTCCAATCCCTGCCTGTTTGTGCAGTCAAGTGAAGTGCCATTGCCCTTTCCCAGAGAGGAGCCTGATGCCCAGGCCAGGAAGCTCTCTTGAGGGCACAGCAAGGCTGAAAGAGTCACTTTCTCCCAGAGATACCAACTCTGGTGGGAGCAGGGAAGGGCTCTGTTCGCAGACTCTTTTCCTCATACAGGAAAAGGCTCCAACACCATCTTCAGCACTGAGGAAACAAAAAAAAAGTCCATGGGACAAACACCCATGATGGGAAGAGGCCATCCTTGGCTGGAGATAGGGGAGGACACTCCTGTTCCAGTTAAGTGCAGTTGGCTTAGTGCTCCCAAAGCTGCTTAGCACCAGAGGGCAGTTTTTAAAACAGGCAAAGCCTCTTACACTGGAAAGGCCAGGATTTGGTGGAGGTGCTGACTATTCTCAATACCCTGAGGGGAAATGGCTGCAGAAGATGCTGGCACAGGGCTGGGAAAAGTGCTGGGGGAGAGAAGCTTTTTCCCCGTCCTGTCCAAACAGAGTGATGTAAGCATTCAGACCCAAGACTATCTTCATAAACATCAGTTCTAGATCAAACCCAGGGTAGCAGTGGAGCTGCATTTGGGCTGCTCTTACTGCTGCTCATGACCTCCAAAGAACAGCCTCGCAGTACCTGGTAATTCTGGGCAGCCTTCATTTGAGTTTGCTTTCCTCTGCAGATTATTTGTGCACTCCAGAGGAAAACGTTTACAAGATAGACTTCACCAGGTTCAAAATCCGGGACATGGAATCTGGCACAGTCTTGTTTGAAATCACCAAACCGGCAGCTTCAGGTGAGTGCACTCACAAAGTGCTCTTCTCATGGACAAACAAATGCCAGCATCTGCTTCCTTTTGCCTTTCCCACCCTTTATATTCAATACATTTCCCCACAATTGCAGGTGCTGTCAACTACAAGAGGGCTGGAGTCCCAGCAGGAGTACTGCAGGTGTCCTCTGTAGCAGCACAGGGAACAGAATTCCTTGCTGCTGTGTTCTTAAAGTTGCCATCTGTGCCGAGAAAGGACAGATGGATGTTGCAAACGGAAGCAGAGGAGAAGGAGGTCACCCTGTGTTTGTTTGCTGGCTGCTCATCAGCTGGAGATGCCCCCATAGGTAGTTTAACCATCAGTCTAACATCCTTCACTCAGGACTCAGGACAATTTGATTTCCCCAAGGGAGAAACTATGTCAGTTGTGCAAGTTGGACAAACTGAAAGTTTGCTTTTTGAATTTGTAGGTGTAGGCAGCAGAGTGTTACCCGTTGCCAGTGGTAATCAAAACCCAGGGCAACTGTTCTCAGCATGATCAAGCACCTCCCTGCAGGTGAGAGGAAGTTTCCTGTAGCTTATTGCTAGCAGCCCAGACCTGCTGGGTGAAGCAGCTGGTTCAGAGTCACTCTGCCATCCTGAATCAGAGGTATGAGCAGAGAGGCACTGCAGAAGATGAGCAGTGCAGCAAACCAACGATGGCAGTGCTTGCAGTACCCTGCCTCTGAGTGACCAGCAGTGGGAGGCCTCGGGGAGGCTAGGAAGAGGCTAAGCACATCCCTGGGTGTTCTCAGGACGGTTTCCTGGCGTCTCTGCCTCAGCACTGTACCACTGCAAGTGTTTTCACAGAGCTTCTGTTTCTCAGATGACTGTGACAGAGCCTTGCTTTGTGCTTTGCACTTTTCCAGAACGTGAACACAATGACAAGAAGGACATTGACCCCAATGCTGGACGGTTTGTGCGCTACCAGTTCACTCCAGCTTTTCTTAGACTCCGGCAAGTGGGAGCCACGTAAGTAGCAGCTCCTGAGCTGCTTTATCTAGCACAGGAAACCACTCAAATCGTATTCAAACAATGGCTTCTGCTTGTTGATCCTGTCAGGAAGTTGGCTTAATGGGAATCTTTTGTCACTGTGAGGATCTCCAAACACCTTTGCTGGATGCTTTGCTTTCCCCATCCCTTCAGCTTGTTTATCTGCCTCAGGAATAGGGATTGATCTGAAGAGGTTCACGCTAAAAGGCACAAAATAAGATGTGCATAACATCCAGGCATCCCAGCTGCTTTCTGCACGTTGCAGTTTGTTTGTCAGAGGCTGTGCCAGCTTTGAAAGATTTCTCTGCATCTTTTCACACTTCATTCCCTCCCCAAGAACATTAATCCATAGATGTATGTGAGCTGGGGAGGTCATGTTTGACACTTCATGCACCAGAAGGAACTTTGCCTTGTCTATCAGTGCTGCCTGCAGTCATCAATGAACCACACCACAATGTGACACCTAAAGTATCTTTCTGTAAAGCTTCAGGCCAAAGGATTTGCTGCTGGAATACAGGTGACAGAATGTATGGTCCCTTTAGTCAAAGTTAATAGTGATTACTGCTAAGTGCACTATTACTGTTAACTGATTATTGCTCCCAACTTCAGATTTATCTGCAGTTAAACAGCACCCACAAGGAGATGCAGTTTTCAGCCTGCATTTTCTCTTCTTGCCCTCCAAAGGGCAGGCTGCTGGGCTGCTTTGTCCTCACTGGAGGTTTTAGGAGGGTATTGGATCCTGGTGAGGCAGATTCTTTGTTACCTTTGTTTTTCTTTACATTGATTGAAGTTTAAATTAGTAGAGCTGATCAAGAGCTTTATGCCTGTTTCTGTGATATCAGTAAGTCCATAATAGTATAATGGAGCAGCAGTTGTAATTTCCAGCAGGAACCTCTTTGTTTCAGGTGTATAGAAACCATTGGTTTGGAGTCATATTGGATAGATCCCTTCAGCAGCAAGTGTGTCCTTCACAAAAATTGATGGACAGTAGCTTTCTTTAAAAGGAAAAAAAAAAACCAAGAAGAAAAAAAAAAAGGTATTTTAGAGAACTTGATTGAAATTCAGTATTCAGTTGTGATGCAAAAGAAAGAAAATTTGTTGTCAGAGAACACATGCAGAGCAAGGCTGCAGGGTGCTGCTTCCTGCCAGTCTCAGAGGTGTGGATCATCTTGTTTTGGAAAAGTTAAAGATCTCTATCAATAAGCACCTCCTTGGCTACGATTTGGTTAAAATGGTAAATACCCAACTTGTGATTTGAGCCAAACTAGGAACTGTGCCTTCCTGGCTCACTCGTATTGCATGTAGCTAATACCAGTCTTTCTTTAAGTCAGAGAACCTTGAATGTAGTGCTGACTGTCATTTGTTCCTCTTTACCACTCACAAAGAAGGAACAGGAGGAAGACCATTTTCTGCAGGAGGGAGACCAATTTCTGCAGGAGAGAGACCAATTTCTGCAGGAGAGAGAGAATTTTCTGCAGGAGAGAGAGAATTTTCTGCAAGAGGGAGACCATTTTCTGTAGTTCTGGCTTTGTTTTAGTACCCACCAGAAGAATTAAAATAACTTGTGTGCAAATCTAGTACAATGAAGGAAGGTGCAGTGAGTGATCTAGTGAGGTGTCCATCCAGCATAGGAGGATCTTCCCTTCGGTGAAGAGTTTAAGGTTGCCCGGTTGTCTTGCATGTCTCTTCTTTTGGGTAAAAAGAGCCAAAATGTAGTATAACCTACGAGTTGTGGTGCTGTGCTGTGTCCCTGTAGCATGCTTTGAGAAAAAGAGGCAACCATAACTTGCTTAGTACCACTGTTTGATGTTGTTTGCCTTTTTTTTATTTGTTTGTTTTTAAATACTTTTTAGAAGAGCTCTCTTCTACCTTTCAGGAATGGCTGCAAATCTTACTGGAGGAAGAAAACTCATTTCAGTTTTCTGCTTCTTTTTCAGGGTGGAATTCACAGTAGGGGACAAGCCCATTAATAACTTCCGCATGATCGAGAGGCACTACTTCCGCGATCAGCTGCTGAAGAGCTTTGATTTTGAGTTTGGGTTCTGCATCCCCAGCAGTAAAAACACTTGTGAGCACATCTATGAGTTTCCCCAGCTCTCTGAGGATCTCAGTAAGCTCTCTTTGATTATGGGGTTACCACACAGTGATGATGTTCTAGTGGGAAGTGGCCCTGCATATGGCAGGGGGTTGGAACTGGATGAGCTTTGAGGTCCCTTCCAACCTAAACCGTTCTGTGCTTCTGTGCTTCTATGATTCTGTGCTTCTGTGCTACAATGGTTCTGTGGTTCTGTGCTACTGTGGTTCTGTGCTTCTATGGTTCTGTGCTTCTATGGTGTCAAATCTAAAGTGTTTGGAGGAAGCCCTTTCTTAAAAGCTGTCTGTAGAAAGTGGAGAGGGTAGAATCCTTCCAGGAAGTTTTGTGTCTGTGGTAATACAGACTGGCACGCTGGAGGGCAGAAATGCCATCCAGAGGGACCTTGACAGGCTGGAGAGCTGTGCCCAAGCCAGCCTCAGGAAGTTTAACAAGACCAAGTGCAAGGTCCTACAGCTGGGTCAAGGCAATCCCAAGCACCAATATAGACTGGGCAGTGACTGGCTGGAGAGCAGCCCTGAGGAGAGGGACTTGGGGGTGCTGGTGGACAAGAAGCTCAATCTGAGCTGTTAGTGTGCTCTGGCAGCCCAGAGAGCAACCAGAGCCTGGGCTGCAGCAGGAGCAGTGTGGGCAGCAGGATGAGGGAGGTGATCCTGCCCCTCTGCTCCACACTGGTGAGACCCCACCTGGAGTACTGCATCCAGTGCTGGAGCCACTGGTACAAGAGGGATGTGGAGGTGCTGGAAGGTGTTAATAGAAGGGCCTCAAGGATGAGCAGAGGGCTGGAGCTGCTCTGCTGTGAGGAGAGACTGAGGCAGTTGGGGCTGTGCAGTATGGAGAGGAGAAGGCTCTGAGGTGACCTAATTGTGACTTTTCGGTATCTGAAGTGGGCTACAAGAAAGCTGGGGAGGGACTTTTTAGGCTGTCAGGTAGTGATAGGACTGGGGGGAATGGAGAAAAGCTAGAAATGGGTAGATTCAGACTGCATGTTAGGAGTAAGTTCTTCACCATGAGGGTGGTGAGAGCCTGGAATGGGTTGCCCAGGGAGGTGGTGGAAGCCTCATCCCTGGAGGTGGCTGGATGAGGCTCTGGACACCCTGATCTAGTGTGAGGTGTTCCTGCCTATGGCAGGGGGCTTGGAACTAGATGATCCTTGTGGTCCCTTCCAACCTTGACTCATTCTGTGATTCTAATACAGATTTCATTTTCTAGTAGCATGTCTCTTGTCACCTACTAGGCAGGGTTTTATTTTTGGTTTTGGTTGTTTTTTTTTATCGTTTGTTTGTTTGTTTGTTTTTCCCTGAACCCATAAAAGGGAAAGCTTCAGTGTTGGGGAGAAAAAAAAAAAGATAATTGTGTTATAAAACAGCCAAAAAAAAACCAACCCAGGATTAAAAGACATTGAATAAATGGATGACTTAAACGTTATGTTCTGTTTTAATGTTTGATGTGCTCTATTGATAGCTTGAGAGGCTTTAGTTTTAGTACAAACATAACTTTTATTTTCTCTCCTAAGACATGGCAGCACGAGTACTAAATCTGTGCTGTCTTCTGTTCTTTACAACCCCTAATCACCTATGTCAGCTGCATACTGCAGTCTGTGGAGCATGCAAGGCTGCACTGCTCTGCTCTCACTGCCACACCAGAACAAAAGTCTTTGGAGTCCATAGAATCATAGAATGGTAAGGTTGGAAGGGACCCCAAGGATCATCCAGTTCCAACCCCCTGCCATAGGCAGCGACACCTCCCACTAGCACACCACTCAAGGCCTCATCCAACCTGGCCTTAAACACCTCCAGGAAGGGAGCAGCCACAGCCTCCCTGGGCAACCTGTGCCAGTGTCTCACCACCCTCACTATAAAGAGCTTCCTCCTAACATCCACTTTCAATCTCCCCTCTGCCAGTTTAAACCCATTGCCCTTGTCCTGTGATTGCAAGACCTTGTCAGTAGTCCCTCCCCAGCCTTCCTGTAGTCCCCTTCAGATACTGGAAGGCTACTCTAAGGTCTCCTGGAAGCCTTCTCTTCTCCAGGCTGCAGAGCCCCAACTCTCTCAACTTGTTCTCATAGGAGAGCTGCTGCAGCCCTCTCAGCATCTTCGTGACCTCCTCTGGACCCCTTCCAACAGTTCTATGTCCTTCCTGTGCTGAGGCTCCAGGACTACACACAGGACTCCAGGAGGGGTCTGAGGAGAGCAGAGCCAAGGGGCAGAATCCCCTCCCTTGCCCTGCTGCCCACACTGCTCTTGCTGCAACCCAGCACACAGCTGCTGTCTGTGCTGCACTCACACTGCAGGCTCATTTTGAGCTTTTTGTCAACCCAGATCCTTTTCCTCAGGGCTGCACTCAGCCATTTGCCACCCAGTCTGGAGTTGTGCTTGGGATTGCTCCTACCCAGGTGCAGGACCTTACACTTGGCCTTGTTGAATGTCATGAGGTTGGCCTGGGCACAGCTCTGCAGCCTGTCCAGGTCCCTCTAGATGGATCCCTGCCCTCTAGCAAGTAGACTGTGCCACTCAGCTTGATGTTCACTGGTTTATGACTTCTTTTTTAAGCCAAACCAACCCCACACTCCAGTGTGCCACTGTATTGGGGGTAGGGAGGGGCACCTGTGCTTCGTGTGGTGCCTTCTGCCTGGGTTGCGTTTGAATTCTCAAAGGACGCTGTCACGGAACGGTTTGGGGCAGGTTGTTGGTTTGGTTTTGGTTTTTCACTTCAGAGTTTGCTGCTGGCTGAGCAATGCTGTGAAATGCAACAGAAGGCAGAAGGCAGAGCATTGCCTCAGCAGGGGCCCCTCTGTGACATGGCTCATGATGGTTTTGCTTTCCGCCCCTGCAGTTCGCGAGATGATCCTTCACCCCTACGAGACACAGTCGGACAGTTTCTACTTTGTAGACAACAAGCTCGTGATGCACAACAAGGCAGATTATTCCTACAGTGGAGGACCTTAAGCACAGGGTGGACAGCAGACCCACGCTGGCCTTCCCTTCCTAGCGAAGTCGTCAGGGATACCAACACCTTCAGCTCCGTTGCCTACAATGTCAAATGGAGAAGGACCAAACCAAGGACTCTTGGCCACAGTAGGAGTTTCATGACTAAATTTGTCAGTCTCCTCTTTTTTTTTTTTTTCTTTTTTGAGCTCTGAAGCAGACCCAATTCTTCAGAACTTTAAGGGGTTCTACAATGCTAAATGGTCTTTGGATACCACTTCCCTAAGTTCTTCAAGTGTCTGCCTTGTGGGGCCTGGGGATGTTGCCCAAAATCCTCGGATTGGTGTTTTTGCCCTCCAGTGTCTTTTAGGACTTTCTGAAAGAACAGAATCTGAGAAACCACAAGAATGGATGGATGCAAATACAGAGTTTTACTTGTGTCTCTTTGTGAGCCCTTCAAAAGCATGGCCAATTTAACTTGTACATCCAGCTGCAAATGTCGAGCCTAACAGCTTATGAAAGCAAGCTTCATCTTTAGGTTAGCTCTACACATAAGTGTCTCATCCTTTAGTTTTGTTCCTTCCATGTCATGTTCTGTTTAATCTTGGGAACACTGAAACTCGCAGTGAAGACCATTAAGTAGCTCAGTGACAGAGCTGGTACTGTCCTTTTACATTTCAGATGAAGGCAAAATAGCTTTGAGGGTCTATGAACTTCCTTCCATTAATTTTGTCTTTTTGCAAACTGATTGCAGAATAATCAGGATAAGTGGAAGGATTTTAGCTTTCTTTGACATTTTTGCATAGCTAACATTCAGCCTGCTCATGCTATGTGTTTTCAATGTCTATTTAATCTCTGCTCAATCCTAAGCTAAGGGCTTCAATACTGCTTGTTAGAGCAACACTTTGATTTGTCTAGGGCAGTTGGAGGGTGTAGAATTTCCAGTTTTACATTTCTACCTGAAATTGAAGGATGCTGTGATGTCGTTTTCCCATCAGATGTCAATAGAGGCAACACATTAAGTCTGATCATGCAGGACTTGAAGGCTCAGCAAAGCTTTAGAGCTTTCCCTTCAGATTCTGCTGGAAGCCGAAGACCAATTTTACCCGTTTCTCAGAGTGTGCTTCTTGGCAAGATAGAAGTGCAGAGAAGTAGCAATATCAAAAGAGCAATCTAGTGTATGCAAACCAAAACCTGAGAGGGCTGGCTGGGGCAGCCTCTTGTCATGAAACCCTTACTCTAGAGGTCAGCTTGCTGATAACTTTGAAAAGAAAAGGCAGTTGCAGTTTGTAGATAACTCTATAGATACTTGGTGTCTCCATGTCTAATTCTGTGAGTTGAAGTGGAACATTGTGTGTTTAGCCTCAGATAGGTGTGGTTGTAATAACTTTTCTAAGCTAACCATTCTCAGTCGTGGTGAACATCTCTCTAGTTCACAGCCCAAGTCAACCAGAGCTACGAATGGTTCGGGATGCAATCACCTGCCTAAGAACAGGGCAGGAGGTTGTGCTCTTATGGGAGTTGTGATCACTATTAAATGTGCTACCATTTTTGTGCTAGGCTTTGCTTTCTGTGCTTCTGGAAGAGGATTCTGTTTTCTAAAGACAATGCAATGAGCTTAGGTTACAGCACAGGGTTTTCTAATCAGGTTAATAGCTAAGGAAGTACATGAAGTTCACTGCTTTCACACAATAGTACCTTGTAGTCATTATTGTCACAGTGAGACTTGTATTTATCACTATTTTTTGTCTCTAGCCTATTAAATCATACAATTAGCCTACGGCTGACTTACCTTTTTGAGAGTTGCAAAGAATTTCTTCATTATTTGGACAATGTTTTGAGCTACTGATCATTAAGTTTTATAGCGCAGCAATTACTAAAGGTGAAAATAGTTTCAAAAAGTTTAGGTCTTTCCCTCCCTCTTTTTCTTTTCTTTT
>VWYK01006842.1:25396-36602 GCA_013399775.1 Semnornis frantzii | reverse complement strand
TTTTTTTTTTTTTCTGATAGGGTTTAGGCAGATGGAATATGATGTTCAGATCAGCTGGGCAGGATTTTCAGCATTGCCCAGCACTAGCATCAGCCCCACTGCTCAGCACCCTCTGCTAATGGGACCCAGTACCACCTCACTGCTAAAGTTCAACCTTGGTCTGAAAAAAACTCCTATTGATCATGGGGTTGTGTCCTACAAAAGGGAGAAATGGGTCAGCAGATATGTTAATCCCAGCTTGATCTAAAGTCTTCGGGACAGGTGGCAACCTTCATTTAGTGGAACAATGAGATCATTAGGAATTCGTAATGAACTGTATGGCAGCCATGAAAGTAGGTCACCCTTACCCCAGGAACACTTCAAAATGAGTCTGTCCCCATTCATGTGCAGCAGCAGAGATGGCCGGGGGCAGAGTGACAGCTCTATCCTGGGATTTACTAACCAGACAGTTTTAGGAACAAAAAAGGGCAAATGCTATGGACATAAAATGAGTTGTATTATCCCAAGTAATAAGATGACTTTAAAAATAGGCTGATTTGGTTTTAGGTGTTGAGTCTCAGTGGCCACAAGCTGCAGCCCTGCTGCTGTGGATGAGTTAGGAAGGGTCATCATTTGGGGAAGAACCAGAGTCCTAGGCCAAGGATGGTGACCAACCAGGAGAAAAAGGTAAGAGATCCTTCCCTGGTCCTCCAAGGGAAGCTTTGTTCACCTCTGGGCAACACATAGGTAACCAGAGTTCCACATCCTGAGAGCCCCCCCAAAGGTCTCTTCTTACTGTGGCTCTTTCTAGCTGGACAGCAACAGATGGAGCCTTCATCCTTTACCTTGATTTACTTTCATTTACTTTCTCCACTGCCTTCAGGGTTGAAGTCTGGGTGCTTCTGGAGTTGGTGTGGCTTTTCTCCTGTTTCAGAGTACCTGTGTAGCTGGCCTAGACCCGAGGTAAAAAAAGAAATCACTCCATGGCCCTTCTGTTATGATGGCCAGCCCACTCCTAGCTGATAACTGGCAGAATTAAAGAAAATGGAAGTCTCCCAAGCCTAGGACACTGAGAGCAGCCCTTTAGTCCTGCCCAGTGTCCCAAGCCTTGCAATTCAAACATGCTGTAAGCCAGTATACCATCTATGAACTTTTTTCTTCTCACATTGACCCTCATGTATGAAAACCAAGTGCTCATCATAGGACTACAGCCAGTGCTTCCCACCATGGACCTTTAGGCAAAGTTCTGTGCATCGCAGAATCACAGAGTTAACCAGATTCAAAAAGACCTTCAAGATCATTAAGACAAATTTATCACTCAACACCTTCTAATCAAGTAAATTATGTCATTAAATGCCTCATCCAGTCTCCATTTAAACACCTCCAGGGACGGTGACTCCACTGCCTCCTTGGGCAGCCCATTCCAAAAGCCAATCACTTCTTCCTAACATCCAGCCAATACCTGTCCTGGCGCAGCTTGAGGCTGTGTCCTCTTGTTCATGCTGGGTTGCCCTGAAAATTCATCAAAACTACCTGTTTCCTGTGTGTGGCAGCCCCACTAGTTCATACCTAGCCCTGGAACTGAGCAGGGAGAGTAATTGGCAAGCCTCTGTGTTAGTGAGTGTTGCTTTCACAGCAGAGGGGACCTAATGGTCCTCACATTCCCCCAATTAAGGAAAAGACAACCCATTTCCCCTCCTAATAGTTTTTTTCAGATTGTTTCTGCTCCAGATTGTCTGCACCTGAGACGTTAGTCTGCTAAATCTAGCAGAAGCCCCTGTAATCTTGACTTGCAAGAGGCTATTTAAAACCCAGCCCATACTACTGAAGATCTTCATCAGTACCCAGGAGCACATCAAGGCATACCAGGACTGGTCAGTAGGCCAAAAGAACATGTCTCCTTTTATTCCACTTCACATGAAAATGCTCCACAAATCCTGCTCTCCCTCTATAGCTGGAGGTGGAAGTCCATGTTCTCTTCTTCTGGCCCAGCTGTCTGTAGGCTTCACCAATACATAAAGCTTCAGCAGTTAGGAAGGGAGGGCTCTTTTCTCTCTCATTTTTGCTGTTTTCATTTACATTTTCCATGTCTCTCTTCTTCCATGCACAGCTCCAGACTTTTTTTCCATATGTGCTCTGGCACTGTCTGAGTTACTTTGTGAAGTATTTCTGCTTATGCCCTGGCAGACAAAGTCTGGAGATCATTTGCTTGGAAGAACAGGAAGGAAAATAGGAAACATTTCAAGTCATCTCCTCTTCTGCCATCTCCCTGCAGAAAACAGCTCTAGAAGATAGTTTTGTGGAGGACCACAAAGACCTGTGATTGTTGCAGAGGTTGGTGAGGAGTACCTCCTTGAAAAAGTAAGCAGAGGAGCTGAACCAGCCACAGCACACCCAGAGAGGGTTCCCCATCTCAAGCAAGCTGGCTTTGAGGGAAACAGGGCTACTGGCTGTTGAAATGTTCTCAAGGGAAATATATGGGTATGAAAAGGAAAATCAGCTTTGGAGCTGTTAGAGGTACAGTTTTCCTCATTAGAATGGCTAATTTAATTCATATTACTCAGAAAGCAGCAGCCAAAATGGGTGCCCAGTCCAGCCATGGTTATTGTGTGGCCATTATTTTAAAAAGCAGTCTTTCTTTTGGGAAGGTTAGAGAAGCCCCTGTGTGTGTGTTCTTGGCCCTGACCAAAGCAGCAAGATAAACCTGTGATAATGCCAGTCTCTTGGCCCCAGTCCTTCCTGTCCCCTTTTGCAGTTTTGAGGACTTAGATAAACTCTCTTTCCATCTTCCTACGTGATGCAAACATTGCACCATGCCAGGCAGCCGATAAGAAATCATCTCTTGCTTCTAATGAGGAAACTTGACATAACCTTAAAGAGTGTGCAGGAAAAGAGAAAACATTTCAAAGAGTGCCTGCAATGGAACATTTCTGGTACTTGAAAGGGCACAAAGCAAGTATGGTTCATGTCAACAAACATTTTTCAGCTTCCTTTTAGGAAAAAAGAAAAACAACCCAACTCTAACAACTGTCAAAATTAAAGCAGAAGATAAAAACTTTCTGTAAATGTACAATGACTCAAAGAGCAGCTTGGTCTTGAAAACAAGTTCTCATCCACTTTGCTAACAAAGCAAGAGTAAGATCTGGGGGGAGTTCCCTCATGTTTTACCTTTAAATATACTGAGTGATCCTTCAGTAGTGTTTCACCCGGTCTAAAGGGAGCTGGTGACATTGTAGTCCTTCATTGAGCTAGAAATGCAGATCATGGACTGCAATAGATTGGGAGGGACCCTTGAAGGTCATCTTGTCCAACTCTCCTGCAGTGAGTGTAATGGAGCGGTAATTAATTGATGTAAGATATGACTTTCAGAAATTAATATTGTTTATTAATATTCAATATTCAGAACTCTCACCAGCCTGACCACTATTTTTTCATAATAATTAGGTTCTTCTGCAATGGTCATGGAAACATTATACAGATAATAATATAGGATCTAGAAATAAATAGCAATCATATAATATTAATTGAACTCAATTAACTGGAAGAGAAGGTTCCTGCAGTCAATACACCACTAGCCCACTACATGGACTTAAGGAGCAACTTTCTGCTTATAGCAGAAGGCAATTGGTGAATTACAAGAGGCTTTAAGTATTTACTTACAAATATTAGTGTCCCAACTGGCAGGGCTAACTACAGCTTCAGACAGTACCCAGACGATTTCAGGGAATTCTGTTACTATCTTGTCAGCAACTGAGGCTTCTGATTCTTCCCAGGCTTCACAGGCTACCAGGGAAAGGAAGCAGACAATCTCTGACCTGGTCCTGATTTCTCTGGACAATCTGTGTATCTCCAGGACTTCTCATCTTGGCAGGAGGCTTTCAGCTGTAGGCAGGATGTCTTGCCATGTGCAGTCTCAGCACGTGATGCAGGCTGATCGCATGGAGGCATTCAGAGCCTGTTCCTGGTAAATGCAAGGCAGACAGTTTCCAGGGTACAATAAGGCAGTGAGGCAGAACACTGCCAGAAGCAGAGAGCAACGGTGGCAGGCAGTGGCAAGCAGCAAGCACAAATACAAAGGCAGAGCACGTTGTTACCTGCTCATCTCTTTGTATCAATACAGCCCAAGACTAATGGGCCTTTGGACACAGAATAGCCAATCAGAATGGCAGTTAGTCAAGCCTGACCATATTAGGTGAAGCCATAGGCTTCCTTTACCCTTCTTTGGGAAAAGCGTAGGTCATGCATGAGGCAGGCACAAGCTAAGTGTGTGTATACCTTGTTCGCCACAGGATGCAAACCAAGTCTGGGCAAGCCAGAGTCCTTAGACTCAGTGGCTCCAGTTTCTTCATCCTCTCTCCTGTGGTTGCTTCTCCCCATAACAGAAGGAGGCAGAGCAGAAAAACATGCCTGGGCAAGCCTATTTTTGTCTATTCAGGCTTACCATGACAGTGAGCAAGGGCATTTTTAACTAGACCAGGTTGCTCAGGACTCCAAGTTTGACCTTTATTGTCTCCAGGGATGGGGCCGCCACTACCTCACAGGGCAACCTGTTCCAGTATTTCACTACCCTCATCATGAAGGACTTCCCCATAATGTCCAACCTAAATCTACCCTGCTCTAATTTAAAACCATTGCCCCTCATCCTATCGCTACGTGTCCTCCTAAAGATTGTGATGTTTGATAGACTTCAGCTAGTCCACACTTTAGGTCAACCCTTGTATTGTTGTATTGGATCCCTTATATTGAATTATTTCCCACTTTTCCTCAACAAGCTGTGCATCTGCTGGGACGACAGCATTGTTGGATTATTTAGAGATCTTCTTTTGAAATTCTGATAACAATATGGAGATTTTTCTTGGGTAGATTTAGGCTGGACATTAGGAAACATTTTTTTTCACAGAAAGAGTGGTCAGGCATTGGAATGGGCTGCCCAGGAAGGTGGTTGAATCACCAACCCTGGATGTGTTTACGGGTTGTTTGGATGTGGTGCTTGGGGATATGGTTTAGGGTGAATCATAGGTTGGACTTGGTGAACCTAAAAGGCTTTTCCAACCTGAATGTTTCTGTGATTTCTGTGATAAAATGCCAGCACCAGAGTACCAGGGCTTCATGGGAGCTCTCCAAGGTCTTGCTCACCAAATTGAACCTTTGACTGCCTCATAGAATCATAGAATGGTTTAGGTTGGAAGGGACCTTGAAAGGTCATCTAGTCCAACAACGAGGTTGGATTGGATCAGGGGGCCTAAGCCCCCCCCTAAGACAGCTACTAGCAAAAATCAGTAGAATGATGGCAGTGTGCCATTCTTAGCTTTAAAATGTTGATGTAAAAGGAAGTGGAACTGAAGAATATTTTTATGAATATGATAAATACTGAGAGTGATTTCTTTTGCCTTTCTGTCACAGCCTTCAGAAGTATCTGCTCTTTGTCCTATCCTGGTAACACGGTCTCACAGGAATAAACTTTACAACTCCAGGGAGACAAAGACTCCAGTGACCTCGTTGGTGAATCAGAAGGTCTCATTTCAGACTGCACCCTGCTAGAAATCTCTTGTGTGGTTCTCAAGAGAAAATCTCTTCCTTTTGCTTTCTTCGCCTGGACAGACAAATTATATTGCTTCATTTTCAGTGAGTGTTGATAAGACACACAGAGGAGAGAAGCTGCTGTTCCACGGGTTTGCTACTCATGGTGACTGGAAAGACAATTTAAAAACTCCCACCATACAAAGCTTGAGTAAGATGGGAAGAGTTTCGTATGTGTAGTGCCAAAGCTACTTCCAAAACACACACAGAGGAGGGTAACTCTGCTTATTTATCTCATCTGAAACTGGCAGGTTGTTCATATTGTTGCTGAAGTAGGTTTCCTCTTTGCGTGCAGACAGAGACTTGGAGCGATGCTATCTTACCTTCTGCATTCTGGCAGTCCTCCTGCTACCTCAGCCCCTTTATAAAGATAAAAATTGGCTGCAGTCTCCAACAGCTAGCATGCTGGTGTGGTAGGAGTGAGCCTTCGAGGCTGTGGTTTTTTGTCTCTTTGGTTGCCTCAGACTTAGTCTAACCTCTAGCAATCAAGAGATTGCTCTCCTCTTACTTGAGAGGGTTTTGGGTTATGCCTGTTTTCCTTGATCTAAATGATTTCCCATTGGTCACCCTAGTCAGTAATTCTGATGTTAATGATGAGTTAAACACCCTCTAGATGAGAAGAACTGTAGGAGATGTTTGCAGAGCTGAAATTACAGTTCAGTGGAGAAAATAGATATAGTGGATCACCTGGGTAGGTGACCAAGTCAAACTGTATATTCCTTGGTTTCTTTGCAAGAAAAAGAGCAAGACAAAAACCTTTAAGTAGGTGAATAAACACTTTCTGTGCAACCTGGAGTAAGCCATTTTCCTTTGATGTTAAGGTTAGTTAGTCCTTTTAAGTTTTATCTTAGTAATATGTCAGTTTGGGAAGAAAAAAGACCGGGTAAAAAAAAAAAAAAAAAGTGTTTGCAGTGCCCCAAGAGAATATTTTACTTTTTAACAAACAACCAGCTGAGAATTTCATCTCCAATGCGTAAATAGAGTCCATCTCCAATGCAGACTTTTCCAGAAAAGCTACCATTTTCTGAAAATAACTTGACTTATGCCTTATTTTTTACATATGCTGTATAGTTCAGAAGCCAGGTTCCAACAGCCCCTAGATTTCACCAGATATTGAGCAGCCTACTCTACACACTGGCAGTAGAGCCTGGTTACATTTCTACACACACAGCAGTGAGATTTACTATGAACTCACAATTTATAGGACAGACAGGACATTTATTGTTCTGTTCAACACTTCTGATGTCAGTAGGAATTCCTCCTCCATGGGCATTCTGGATGAAAACCTTAAAAAAATGCATTTAAAAAAAATATTTTTTAATGTTTACATCTGGGACATTAGTCAAATCTAGCTTAGATGAGCATTTTATAAACCAGATGGTAACATCTTATTTACATTTCCTGTATAAAACCATCTGTGCTTGAACTGGAGAGATCTGTCTTTTGCAACAGTTGGGAGTTTGGCTGCAGGGGGTGTAGCATCATTTTTGTTAGCGTCCAGTTTCCCTCTCTCATTAGAGATTAATATGAAATACCAGTTTTATTTAATCTTGTTTTAATTAAAGGATTACAAAACTTCAGTTGGCTTTCTGCATTAGTGAGCTGGCACTCTGGATTTTGCTTGCTTTAAACAAACCTGAAATTTCTTGTCTTGTTTTCCCTTGATAGTGAACTTGCAGTCTGTCTCCTCTGTCTTTATCCCATGATTCCTGCATCTAGCCTTTTTCACCATTAAATTCCTTTTCCCCCTTAGTGTTAAATCCTGGCTCCACTGAAAGTTTTGACATCAGCTTCAACAAGGTCAGGATTTCTCCCTGGGTGTTTATTTTTGTTAGACCGGGTAAGCCTGTTACTCTGTCCAACATTTCCTGGAGCCAAGTTCAACACCTCCATCTCCACCATCTCTGTTGCTCTTCTCCAGATTATAATATTGGGTGCCCAGAAAGGACTGTGCTATTTCAGGTGTTGTCTAACCAGTAACCTCCTGGAAATACTTCTCTCTTTTTTGCTGTCAGCTTCACTAGGTTTTTTGTTGTGGTTTTTTGTTGGGTTTTTCTTTCCTTTTAAAAAAGTCTTTTCTTCATTGTTTTTCTGGATATCATGTTGCATTTTCATCTCATTAATAAAGATGTAAAAAATATCAGACCCAACACTGACCTCCCAGTGGAATCCACCAACTCTGCCAACAGTATACTCTCTTGGTTCCCGTTTTGCTTTTTCTCCCATCTAGCTCTTAGCCTTCACAGGCCGTTCCCATCCAAGCCAATTTGAATTAATCTTGCATGATATGAAAGGACACCATAGTGAAGGCTTCATCATGGCAAAAATCAGATACATGTGGGAACCAGATGTTGTCCCCTATGAAAATTTTCGTAATTTGAAAAGGAATTTGAAGGTAAATTTGTTTCCCTTCTGTATCAAAATGCGCTATGAAATTTGGCCACAGAGTTGTGGCGTGTTTTTGCTGTGAGAAAACATGACTCCTTGGTAAAAATGGTCTGAATTGCATTTTTAATGTTTGAATTATCTAAGCTTATGCATGACTTAAATGAAGAAAGAAAAAAAAGAAGACAAGATACTTGGATGAAATTGAGCCCATAAACACTGATCGAAGTCAAACTGTACTGATTGAATGCTCTCAAGGAGGAAGGTAGCTCCACAGAACATTGTTTCCCAGTAGAAAACAGTCCTGATGAGAATAGTATTGATAGCATTGCTAGCCTGCAATATCTAATTTCTTCCCCCAACCCAATGAGGAGCTCTTATTTCCTAGAAGAAACACACAGAATCATAGAATGGTTTCGTTTGGAAGGCACCTAAAGATCATCCAGTTCCAACCCCTCGCCATAGGCAGGGACACCTTCCACTAGTACAGGGGACTCACAAGGCCTCATCCGACCTGGCCTTGAACACCTCCAGGGAAGCAGCATCCCTGACATCCATGGGCAACCTGTGCCAGTGCTTCACCACCCTCACTGTAAAGAACTTCTTCCTAACATCTAGTTTAAATTTCCCCTCTTCCAGTTTAAACCCATTACTCCTCATCCTGTCATTACAAGACCGTGTAAATAGTCCCTCCCCAGCCTTCCTGTAGGCCCCCTTCAGATACTGGAAGGCCACTGGAAGGTTTCCCGGAAGCCTTCTCCACATTTGCAGAGTTGTGTGGCAGTTCTCATCTTAAGCATTCTGCTCTTTTCAAATCTGCTGCAAAAAAAAAATATTGATTATCTTCAGAAAGGAGCAGGTACAAACCATGCTACAACTGTCCAGTGTTTATTAGCATGAAGCATGTTTTCTTGGGGCTTTCCCATATCATGGACTTGATTTGTATTTTGGGATTGGGTTGTTCAAGATTCACTGTGGCTTCTTGGAAGAAGGTTGTGCTGGGAATCTCAGCTGGGGTCAAAGCAGCTGGTTTGCTTTGGCAAGCATGGTGTGAGCGTACTTAGATGAGTGGCCAAGCACTGCCTTTGCTCTGCATATGGATAGTCCTGGTCATTTACTTTGGGTGGTGGCCAGCAGTTCCTGTTGGACTTATATTACAGGGCCATGTTTGAACTCATCTCCATCAACCCAGACATCCAGATGTGTGACCAACGCACACACGCACCATGCTACAGATGCTGTACATTGGCTGCAGCTGAGATAAATATTATTTCTATATCATGATGAGGATGAAATAATATCTCTGGAGGATTTGCAAGAGAGATGGGGGAGACTTAATTTGTCATGGTCTGCCCTCGGGCTCCTATTCTCTTTCCTTTCCTGAAAACAGGAGGATGAAACCCACCCTCCTAACAAAGGAGATTTCAATTCTCCCTCAGACCCTGGTCAGGAAAACAGAGCACATTGTTTGTGATGGCAGTCTCCACCAAAATGGCTCAGGGGCCAGGTTAAAGCTAAGGAGGAAATTCGGCCTGTCCAAAGATGAAAGGTCTGCATGTTTTCTTCTCTTTCCTCCAACAGTTCCCATGCCTCACTCTGCTTGCTGTACCCACATTGTCTGCAAGCCAATGAAAGGCTACAGGGTGGGTCACCATCAGTGATTCAGTGCTAAGCTGTTTATTACTGATGACAAAATATTCTTTGCTGAACATACAGGCTGGGTGCACGTTTGGATGACTGCTTCCAAGGAGAGGTCCCAACATGGAGTGTGACAAGAGTGAGTGAGACTCAAACGAGCTGGTTGTTGGTACCATTGAACACAGGGTTACTCTGAGGTGTAATTTCTACGGTGGGTGTCACGCAGCAGATGGAAGGAGAATGAGGAGATAGAGCAGTGGACCTCAGGAGAGCTGGGCTCAGATCAGCATTAAAGCCCAGGCATCTTTGCAGAGCTTGAGGCAAAGTGATGCCAGCAGAGCCAAGATGCTCTAACTCAGACAACCAACTTTAGTGCCAAAAAAGTCTGTGATGTATGTTATGCAAACCCTTTTTCTCTCTGCTAGCAAACAAAAGCCAGGGTGAGCACACAACTATGTTACAGTCACTTTTGCTGGCCAAGTGGGTAGGTGCATCCCCTGCAACTCAGACCATCTCTGCTGTGGTGGTCCCTAAACTGCTTAAGTTCTGAGATTGAGGGAGGTGAAGCAGTCAGGGATGTTGCTTCTCAGCAGCCACCTTAAGACATACTCCCCTAGAACTTGGTGTATAGCCCCATATCAGCTCAGGTCAATGTCCCTGTGTATTGTTACTCATCTCCCTACCCTTTGAAAGGCACCCCATAAGACTTCAGGCACTCCAAGCACTTACAGACACTTGCTTCAGGAGAGGCAAGCAGCTCCAAAGCTTTTCTGGAATCCTACCCAGCTGCTAATCCCCCCAGCTCCAAACTGGGATAGCATTGCCTTTCTCTCACCCTTTACTTCCCTTGGCTGTCAGGATGGCTGCCTGCTCTCCTGCACTGACTTTACAGCCACTCAGCTACAATTTACACAGAGCCTGACACCAGGGGTCCTGGAGGTAGAAAACAGGAAAATACTAACTTAATTGGTAAAACCCCTTCCAAAAATTCAAAGTTCAGTCTCTCAGTTCATGTTTTTAAGCTCTAGGTGCATCTGGTTTCTCTGCTAGAGACTCTTGCTCTAGTAGGAGAGAGAGAATAATTAAAAATTCTATTTAATATGGAAAAAAAGAGAACAGGTGTGGCTGGAGCTGTAGTGGCTTTTGATCATATTCTTTATCCCATACTTGGCACTGTGTGATGTCAAACCATGCTGCAGGTTACCATTGCTGCTGCAGGACTGCCCACTGCCACATAAGCTTCACATGCCCCCAGCTCTGCCCCATGCACAGCATGTGCAATCTGCAGCATCCCAGATGTGTCACAGCATAGATGCTGAGTGATGGATACCCACTGCAATGACAATGTGCTGGCAGGCTCCTTTTCACTGCCCTTCTTTCACGTAAACATAGTAAATTATGTGTGACATCCCACACCAGGTCTGTAAATAGGGTTTACTAAAAAAGAGAGGGAGGTTTCCTGTGCAGGAAAGGCAGCCAGGGTGGAGGGGTGGGCGTTCTGTGGTTCCCTTAGCCAGATGTGCTCTTTTCCCCTTTAAAATGTGTCCTTTCTGTGTTAAGTTACCCAGGGTGAGTAATACTACTCCTAACCCACATCTTTTTTACAGAAAAAAAAAAAAAAAAA
>VWYK01006842.1:3486-20135 GCA_013399775.1 Semnornis frantzii | reverse complement strand
CTTCAGAGAAGGAGACTGCACAACCTCTCTGGGCAGCCTGTTTCAGTGCTGTCTCCCTCACTGTAAAGAAGCTTCTCCTCGTATTGAGCTGAAACCTTCTATGTTCATGTTTGCATCCGTTGTTACTTGTCTTACTACCACACACCACGAAAAAGAGATTGGCCACATCCACTTGACACCCACACTTCAGATATTTATAGACATTGATCAGATCCCTTCTCAACCTTCTCTTCTCCACATTAAACAGCTCCAGGTCTCTCAGTCTCTCTTCATAGAGAAGATGCTCAAGACCCCTAATCATCACTGTGGGTCTCCACTGGGTTCTCTCCAGCAGGTCCTTGTCCCTCTTCAGTTGGGGAGCCCAAAACTGGACACAGTATTGAAGGTGTGGTCTCAGCAGGGCAGAGTAGAGAGGGAGAAGAACCTCCCTAGGCCTGCCGGACACACTTTTCTTGATGCACCCCAGGATGCCGTTGGGTCTCTTGGCCACAAGGTCACATTGCTGTCCAGTGGTGAACTTGTTGAAAGACCTCACACTTTCTATATGTATTTTTTTTTCTTCATTTTTACTGCTTAGGTTTTTTTTTTTTCTTTTTTTTCTTAATTTTTTCCCCTCAGACAGGTGTGACTTGCTCTTCTTCAGCCAACATAGCGAGCCAGTGAAGATGTCTGCTTGGCACTCCAAGCAGAAATGACAAAGGGTTGGTCATGAAAAGGGTAGTTTCCATGCAAACACTACAGTCTGGTTTTCTTTTTTATTATTTCTTTTAATCTCCCTTCTCCCCTATCTCACTCCTTTCCTCTCCATTCCCTATTTTTTCCCATCTTTCTCCTCTTCTCTCTTTCCTTTCCACTCCATCTTCCTCTTTGCCCCCATCTTCCTCCTTTCCACTCCATCTTCCTCTTTGCCCCCCATCTTCCTTCTTTCCTCTCCATCTTCTTTCTTTTCCTCATCTTCCTCTTTTCATCTCCATCCTTTTCCTTTCCATCTCCATCCTTTCAGCACCATATCTGCCCCTTTCCCAACCCACACTGCATTTCCACCTTTATTTCACTAAACCCAGAGCACCTGGGTTCTGCTGGAGTCTCCTCCCACCCCAGGCGTGACCACTTAGCCCTCCCTGCCCACTCCCCTTTTTAAGCCATGTAGGAAAGGCAAAAGCCCCAAGTTTGCCCAACTGGGTGGAGGGATACTTCTCCTATCATCACTGGTGAGTCCCAATGGTGCTGGTGCCCACTGGGTGAATGGTGGAGGGGATTAAAGGGGATCTACGTCTTACATAGGAAGAGAGTTGATGATTGCTCTAACATCACTCGTGGGTGCTGGCTGAGCCTTCATACTTAGGCTGAGCTCCTCAATGTTTAGATGCTTCTTTCTGCTCACTTGTAAAACTGTAAAAATTTGTGAAATGCTTTGAGATGTATTAAATTACAGCTTGGAAGGGACCTCCAGAGATCATCCAGTCCAACCCACTTGTCAAGGCAGGATGACTCCAAGGTAGTTTGCACAGGAATGCATCCAGGTAAGTTATGAAAGCCTTCAGAGAAGGAGACTCCAACCTCTCTGGGCAGCCTGTTCCCATGATCAATCACCCTCACTGTAAAGAAGTTTCTCTTCATGTTGAGGTGTTCTGTGTTTCAGTTTGCTTCATAGTAGTACTGGGCTGAAGAGTAAAAATCAAACCTGAGCATGAGCTACCTCAAATCTTGAGTTTAGTCAAATGAAGTTTAAGACTAGTTTCACATTTTGTACATTCTGAAGCAACCTCTACCTGATGACAGCTACCTCCTCATGGGAGAAACCTCAGCATTTTAAAACTCCCTTTACGTTTACACAGGGTAGGAAAACATTTTTCTTTGGTTTTTTTTTTTTTTTTAATTTTGTATGGCGATACAGCTTTTATTAAAGGTAGCAATGGAAAACCTGTGCTTTGGTGTGTTTATGGGAGCTGGGGAACTTAGGCTAAACCCATCCTCTTCTTGAATACAAGATACTAATTTTGGTGCAGACTTAAATGTTCAGCTGGAGCATGGACTGCTGGGTGGAGGTCCCAAGTGGTGGGTACCCGGCTTCCGCGATGCGGTACCGTACAAGCTCTGCTGCAAAACACAGCAGCTGAGTGTTGATATACATTGAGGTTGAGGCTGCATCTGCTCATTGAAAACAGACTTAAGGAGCAGATGAAGGATGCAGTGAGATGGCAGGAATATCAAATCTGTTTGCTCAGGGAAGGCTCATTTTCCATGACACCTGCTTGTTATTGTCTTCTGCTCAGTGTGGAGTCCTTTTACAACCTTGCATTCAGGGAGCTTGGCTGGGCTCCCCAGCCCCCACACACACAAAAACCCAAAAAACAAACAAAAAAAAAAAACCACCAAAATAGAGAATCACTCTTTATGAGCCATCTTTTTCTCACTTTTATGTTGTTAGGAATTTTCCTGTGTCTCTCCCTTTCACAAATTCATTTTAGTTATGTTGTGTCCAAGTGAAAGTAATCCACCCCAGTTTGGCTTCTCCAATGCTAGCAAATGAAACTCATGGTCTTCTCTCCTCTCTCATCTGTTTTTTAGGGTTTCCAACACATCAGCCCAATGGCCTGCAGAGGAAAAATGATCTCAGGTGAGAACCAATTATCACAGCTGCCTGTGCTGGCTGGGAGGAAACGTTTACCTAGAATTCTACTTAGTCATAGGGGTTCAATTAGGAAGCAGCAGCACATATGCTGAACACACACACACACACACACGACAACGTAGTTGAAGTGTGGTTGCACTCAGCCTAGGTTAAAGGCTTTCTCCACAACTAGAGCAGCAGGGACACAGGCTTATGGGTGACAGAAGGGTTCAACATAGCAGTTCAACACAGCAGTGACTTGCAAGTATAATTCTGGTATCTCAGCACTGTGCTGCTGCATCCAAGATTGCAGTAAACACAGAGCTGAGAAAAAGGAGAAATAGTTGAATGTCTTCTAAGGGAATTATTTCCTATTTATTTTTTCCCCCTCTGGTAAACTCCCCTTTTGTCAAAATGAAAACTTTCTAGGAGAAAAATCAGCTTACAAAGAATTTTGAGTCTTTCATTTGTTCGTTTCCAAATGTCTGTTTAATGAAATCATAGAGCCATATCAGTTTTTGTAAAAGTCAGAATGAAAACAAGATGTGTCCATTTCACCATCAAAAACAGCTGGAAAATAAAATTTGACAGCCTGTTCCCCTGTCCCTAAATGGGATTTAGTATTTTTAGGATGCAGATAAAATGCCAAGAAATGTTAGCATTTCTTATACTTTTGTGGTTTTCCCTGCAATCTCTCTTTTCAGATCACTTTGCTACTGCACATTACATGACCTCTGCCCCTTCTGGATTTTAGGTGATTAGCACAATTAGAAATCTGTATTGGAATATCCCATCCTGGGCCAGAGCCCCTTGCATGAGATACCACCCAGTGGTGTTCTCCTGGTCCTTTCCCAGGCTCCTGCCCTTCTCTGGTCCTAATCCCACCCAAGATCCTGCCACAACTTTTCCATGGCATCTTCATCACCTCCTTTCTAACTGGAGTTTTACCAGTTGACTGAGGATACATTTTTGAGACATACTGGAGAAACTCCTCTTTGTCTATTAGATGTTCAAATGAAACCCACACCACTGCTGCTATTGTATTTGGCAAAAAAAAAAAAAAAAAAGGCAATTTAATGAAATCCAAACACTTTGGGAGAATGTATCAATTTCACTACAGTTTCAACAGGCAATTACGGAAAATTTTCCATCCTGTATAGTCAAAAAACTTTCCTTTTGACCACTGCATTGTCTGGTTTTCTGCCATGACTACAACATGCAGATCAGTTGATGTTCAGATTTCTATCTGATGTTTTATAGTGTAAAAGTCAAACCAGACCAAACATTTCAGCTTGATTGGTAATTTGCTTTCATTTGTATTTGGAAGGAAGAAAGTCACATATTCATATGCTTGCTTCAAGACAAACACTTTGGAGCGCAGTTTTCCCTAACTTCAGTGCTCAAAAGCATCAAGGAACTCTGAGTCACTTGCTTACTTTGAACTGTAAAGAATAAATGGTCTTCTCAACCCCTTGGACTGTTTCAAAATCTCAGCCAGAGGCCTCTATTAATAACCTGGTGAGTTCTTGTATGACACTTTCTTATCCCCATTTCGCAGATGGGAGCGCAGCATGGTAGTGATTCTCCAAGGTCACCCAACAGCAGAGTTGCAGTTGGAGTCTGGTCCTTCTCCTGCTACCCACTGACCTCCCTGAACCGGATAAAATGCATCATCCTCTTACACAACAGCTTTTCCATTAGTGCATACCAGAAAATGGGATTTTCTCATGGAAATTTCCAAGGGGAAGACTCACTTTCCTGGTCACAAAATATCTGTCTTGAGAAATTCTACTTTGTCTATAAGGAAGCTTGAAACTGCAGGGAAGTGGGGGTTACCTTCCAGTTCCCCTTCTCCCCCACATTTCCCAGTTGGAGAGGTGATCTGTACAAGCAGAGCTAACCATGCAGCTGCAGTGATTTGGTAATAGATTATTTCTGCTAATATATGAGCCAAGACTACAAGACTTACACACTGGCAGCACTGACTACTGCTAGCTGTGCCAAGGGAGCTCTAGTAAAATCTTCAGGCTACACACAGTTATCTTGTGTTGTTGCAAATGCCATAGCATGTCCCATAAAGCTTCATGGTTTGAGAATTACACAAAGCCTGGTTAAGTCATTCTTTCAAACTCCCTTGCCTGAGAAGCCTGGTGCATTAGGCTTCCCAGACCAAATCCCCAAAATCTCAGAGGAATAACAAAGATGATGTCATCACCATCAGGTTTGAGAAACAGCGTTCCAAACTACTTTCTATCACCTTCAAGAGTTTCAGGTCTGATTTCCCTCTGCCAGCTGTTGGAAATTGCTGGTGGTGAGTGTCACTTGACTCACAGAGGAGATGTGAGGGAGATGACTTCAGGGAATTTCTGTTAGTTTTTGAGGAGCTGTTTGGTGTGTGCTCTCTTGGACTAAGAAGCTGGGGTGGCAAGTAGGACCAGGCTGTTGCTCATCAAACTCCATTGTGGCTATATGCTGGATCACACTAACCCAAAACAATGTTGGTACCGGCTCAGCCTCTCTGGAGACCTGAGTGTGGCCAATATAAAGGCCATCAGTCAAGAGAGCTGTATGTGAGGATAGGCTATGAGGCAAAGTGTGGAAAATGGATCAAGAGCTTAAGGGGTACTCCAGCTTTTCAGAGTGCCAGGGCAGCCTTATGGCTGTTGAATTACTATTTAAGGAAGAAACAATCATTCTTTCAGTGTCTGTATTCTGCAATGACAGTAGATGCAACCAATCCAGTGGGTCAGTGACACTGATGTGACAGTAACCCCTGATCATGACAGGACCCCATAATGGCGACAACCTTGCTGCTTCTCTTCTGGAACATGTTGCCCATGGAGTGCTGGATTCCTGGAGGTATTTAAAAGATATGTAGATATGGTACTTAGGGACATGGTGTAGTGGTGGACTTGGTAGTGCTAGATTAACAGTTGATCTTAAGGCCTTTTTCAACCTAAATGATTCTGTGACTTCATTTCATGCAGCAGAATGGAGTGGGAAAAGCACCATTAAGACAGTTGTGAACATGCTTGGGCATAAGACTGCCAGATGAGCCCCTGGGAGACCCTAAAGACCGTGTCCTGTAGAAACTGACATGAGTAGGGCTCTTAGGTGCCTGTTTGACTTGGCATATTATGCTACGACAGCATCAAGGGAAGAGGTGGCTGCACCTCACATGTGTGCTCTTCATGAAGGCAGGGCTGGGCAAAGCCAATTAGGCAGCAGCAGCTGCCCATGAATGCCTGGCTGAGCTACCAGGTTGTCTGGCTGGCTGAAGAAGCAAGCAAGGATGGGTGGATAAAGACAGACTTATGTACCCATGTGGGTGAGTAAGAGTGATCTCAGGGCAGTAATTTTTCTACTGGAATTTCTCCCATTTGCTTTAGAAAAAATTGTTAATCGGGATGTTGGTCTGAGCTGGAGCTCAACCAGATGAGGACACTTTTCCACTGGCAGAGCTTTTAAGGACCTTACAACACAAATGCCTAGGGTTGTGGGCTCTTAGAGGTGGTTAGAGGCCGCTCAATACATAGATCATTTACTGCTAGTTAGCACTGAGAGGCAGCTTGTGCTGCAGGGTAGCGTTAGGTGAGGTTTCTTCTAGTACGGATGGGAAAAGCTGCTCTTGACACAAACTGCTCTCTGATCATTTCTTCAGCAAATGCTGTTAACAGATTGATCTTCTCCAGAGAGCATGCAGGATGTCTGTCTCTCACATTAAAGGTGTGAATTAGAAGGGAATCCGTTTTCCTGTGTTTTAAGGAGTTGAATCTGAGTGACTGATAGGTTGGGTGCTGACCAGAGCTTGGTTTTGTAGAGGCTGATGGGGATACAAGTAACAACTAGAGCAGACATTTAACTTTGTATTAGTGCTGGACCCTCATGGGTGCTCCCCGGGCTATGAATCAACATGGCACATTTTCATCACCAACACTAAACCTCTCTTCACTGTTATGCTGGTTGTTAATCCAGTCTGACCACGTGAGTGGAGTCTCACAAGGGAATACTTATTTCAGGATAGGAATAGATATCTATTTTAAACTCCTCCAAACTGAGATCATCTGCATGAAAATAAGTATATGTATACCAGGATAAAAGTATCCATGTGGGAAGTTGCACCAGTACATGCAGATGTCCAAGAATTCATGCCCTAGGTCCACTTACCTAATCCACAAGTACACAGAGATGACAACCAGTGCACCCTGTTGTGCATTGAGTGAGGCTACTCATATTTGAAATAGTCTCTCATGGCTCCTCATCTTGCTGCTGCTTGCTTAGATCTTTGTAAATAACAGCAATTTCCTGCTTGGCAGCCTGTGGTTCTGTTGGACCAGTGTAGGAGTCCTGCAGGGTTGCCATCAACTGGTTTAGTTTTCTGAAGGCTGTGTGTCTGCTTAAATGCAATTATGTGCTCACTGTTCCAGCACTCTCATGGCTTGTGGCTCTGTGCATTATATATGAACATTCTGTAGCATTTAGGAAATCGGGAACCTCAGATTTAAGGGGCTCCTTTGTATCTCTAGGCTGTAGCAATGAAGGGCTTGCAAACCTGACTAAATATCCCCTGTACCTCAGATTCCTGGGATATGCTATGTTTGTCCTCATTCATAAGCACCCCAGCTAAGCAGGGCAATGGAAATTATAATGGAAAATGAACCCAGCTCAGGAATGGCATCACAGCAACGTTTTTTGCAGGTTCTGTTTACTGCTACATGGATGAAATTTAGCACCATAGCTTAATTTCACAAACTGGGGGACTTTTATTCCAAGGAAACTGAAGTGAAATTAAATATTCCTTTGACTTGTGTGAGATTTTTTAGTTGTTTGCTCCAAAGGGGAAATGGATTCTCCAGAATGGTTTCCTACAGAAAAGTCGAAGTTTGCAGGAGTTGCATTTGCCTGCCCAAAAGAGCTATTTCAATGGAAAACTACCAGCCAGCTCTGAAGCTCAGTTATTTAGGGGTGAGCCAATGTAGAGATGTCAGTGATGCAGCCAGTTATTGGCTAAGTTAGCTACAGAATTTGATTTCTTGCATATTCTCTCTTTAATAGAAACAGAACCATTGACAGACTTGGTCGTCATTTATGTTTTGGGTTAAATGCCCCTAGTCTGGGGAAAGACTTTGTCAGTCCTTTATGCCCAAAGAAAGATTTCATGAATGCAGTAGTCTCTCCATCTGATAACTACCACAAAACAATATGTTGAGGTGGCAGAGGCTCCATCTCTGTCTTGTAAGCCTTCTTCTAGCTGTGCTGTGGGACATGGCCCTCATCATGGTTGTATGGGCACAGTGTGGGGCAGCATGTGAGCAGCCACCCACACATGGAGTCCAGGCTGCTCTCTTGCCCCCACACCACCTCTTCTTGAACTCCCTGATGATGACCTTACTGTAATTATTTCCATGGCTGTAAATCACCTTACTCACATGAGGTGATGCTGTTAATTGTGTCACACAGAGACAAACCTACAACGTGGATTAACAGTACAAAATATTCCTCCTTGACAGGACTTGACATCTCCACTCAGCAGGCTGCCTGTAAAGCACTGCCAGCTCCATGCCCCAGGCAGATGGGCTCTTCCCATCCACCAGCAAAGGTTGTGCTTATCTGTACTGACGGGCTGAAAGAAGTGGGTGCTCAGTGCCTGCAAACCACAGCCTTGAGATTAACCTACATCGCTCCAAGTGGATGAAAAAAAAAACTCATCTGTAGATGCCCAAGTGCTGAGAGACCTGGTTTGCTGTGTTGGTGGCACTACAGTTTCTAGTGGAAAAAAATCTTCTACTAGCACCTGAAAACATTACTTATCCAGGAGGAAATTTGCTCAGTATGTATTCGCTGAGGATGGAGCAATGACTTAGGTGCATGGTGGCCTCCAGCTCATTGTCCTTGGCCCTCTCCTGCTCCTGGTTTTCATCAGCCTTTATTCATCACTCGTCTGGAGAGGATCGGGACAAGTGATAGTGCTGTGGCTCAGACACCTGAGGGTCAGTCGTAGCCTGAAGACAGCCCTCACCTTTTGTGTGTGACCTAGAAAGCTTGAAGGGGAAATGGGAGACAGGTAGTTACAGTGGCATTTGCTTAATGGACCCAGTAGTTATGGCCAGACCTGTAATTTCCCAGAGATCAAAGGCACAGCTGAAAGCAGCTCTTTAGCACTGAGTATTTCAGCATGCATTTCCCACATCATTTCTGTCCAAAGAAAAGCCAAACTGACCTGACATACCTCCTAGGGCATCGCCAGAGCTGGGCCAGATTTATGGTTTTCTCTTCCCTGTTCCTACCACTTGTTGAACTTCCAAGTTCAGTTGGAAGAAAAACCTGAACAAAGTTTCCAGCTGTGGAGATGTCAGCCAGATGTAGGGACAGCCTGATGGGGAATGCCCAATACTTTGGCTATCCTTACCCCAAGAAAGGAAGTCCAAGTTCAGCTGTCCAGGAGCTTCTTAGGTCTAAGAGGCACTTGGTGTGGTCTGAAATTTCAGCACAACATGTTTTGGAACATCTTCAGCCCTTTCTGTAAAACTCTTTTGCAATCAATGCTTTCAGGAGTAGTAAGTCTAGGTTGGGTGCCAGGGAAGTACTGCTAAAAGAAAACCAAGTTCACAAATGATCAGTTTAAACAACAAATAAGTGACATGGCCACCTTGGTATCTAAGTATTTTTCCATTTCCTGGCTTTCCAGTCATTTCCAGGGCTGTTGCTGTGTAAATCCCCTGAGCACACATCTCACAGTACTGTCTGTTTGCTCACCACATGGCGTCCAAGAGTCTGTACATCCAGGCACCTCTTTCTCCCTTTCAGGTCCAGCTCTTCTGGCTCGCCACTTCCAACAAGGATACTTTCCAACATTTATGGTAGTTCATCTCTTGACTGCATTCAGTATAGTCCTGTAGTTTTCCTCAGAACAGGAAAGAATATCTGTGACATCCACAGGCAGCACACTGGTAGGCAGAAGGTGTGCCAAAAAGGGCTAATATTTTTTCTCTCCTCCTCCATCTTGCTGAGCAGTGTTTAGTGATGTGGGCTACTCTCTTGCTTCAACTATGTTTCTAGCTGTCTTGGTAGACATTCAGCACATGACTTTCTCTATGTTGGGTGTTTTTTGGCTAGTAGCAAAAAAAACCAAAAAAAAACAAAACCAAACAAAAACCCAAATGAAAAAAAAAATCCACAACAAACCTGAGTCTGCTTCAGTGATGCTAGATGCTACCCATGCCACTGCACAGTGCTGCTGAGTGGGCACTCTTTTGGGGAAGTGCTGTCAATGGCAGGTTTCAGGGGCATGAGGTGGGAACAGGTGGGAGACTACCACTTCCAAGTCAGAGAAGCCCAAAGGACTTGCATGGATGGAGCTGGTGCTAGTTTGTAGGTGTAAACCTTTGGCTTTGAAGGGTTCCCACAGCTTCTCCAAGGCAGGGCAAGTTCAGAGAGTGATCAAAGCCCTTGCCACAAGGATAAAACTTGCCCTGACAGGTCCAGGGCAGCAAAATGCCTGCAGGCATGCTTGCTGCTTTCACAGCAGCTGTTGAATATTCAGGATCCAAAACCTTTTGGGTACAGGGCACCCTTTCTTTCCTGTGGATGCATGTGATACCCCTAAGTGTGGTCCCACAAGTGGTGGGAGGACCTGGCACATTTGGAGTCCTTATGGACACACCATTTTACTGATGTGTCTGTGCATTGCATCTCTGAAATTGGAGCTACTTGACATCAGCTTGGCTGTGGTGGGCTCATGTGACTGTCTTCCTTCTCATGCTCCTTCACATGGCCAATGAGATGGCCTTGGTTAAAATTACCCTGGTATAATGCCTTGGGGCTTTTAGTTTTTGAGGCTGCGTATGGAAGGCAGCTGTCAATTAGCAGCTGAAAAAATAGCCTGCAGTGCTAATGAGAGCAAATCTAATAGAGACCTCTTCAAAATTGTTTCCATCCATTTTTCAGGGCTTTTAATTGCTGTCATATTAGAAGGATGCCAGAAGGAAAAACACAGGGGGAAAGCTCCATTTGGAGGTAGATTCCTCTCTGCCAGGATTGACTTAGACACCACCCTCCTCTCTGAATTTCATTTACAAGAGTTTCTCTGGTTGTTTCCAAAGTTACACTTGGAGCTGGGCCCTGGCCAGCTCCTGCAATCCCTCTTTCCCTGCAGCAAGGATGGGACCAGGATGTTATACCAGCCACCACAACTGGAGTGAAGGTTGGGGACAGATTCTGTCTCCCACTCACCTGCAGTGCTCAATTTTGATTTTTGAATTTACTTTTTTAAAAGCGAATGTAGTGGAAAAGGGAATATTATGTACTGAAACAGCAATGCTAAAATGCTTAGTATTTCTGAATTCTTACCAAGGAAAAGGATTCCTAATTATTATGTGATAGAGTCCCACTGTGTTAGGCACTGCAGGCAGAAAGTGAGAGGAAAGCAAGGCAGAGTGGAACATGGAGAGGATAGCAAGAACAAGAAAACAAAGTGATTTATGAAACTCTTCTCTATAGACAGAGAGGCTTACCTCTAATCCTGGCATGTATTTTCACATATCCAACTATCCATCTCTGGCAGTGGATGCATTTACCTGAGGGGCTTTTCTTAGGCTCACTGTTTGAAATGAGGGGTGAATGGCTGCTGTCTCTTTATGTGGAAGGATTAGTGCTTCTTGCATGATGCAGGCAGTCTATGATGTATTATATCTCCCAGCATTCATTTTCTTCCTCTCAAAAGCTTCCGTAAACATTATTATCTATGTGCTTGTCTGCCTACATCACCATCCTGGTTCAAAAGTATCCATCATCTGAGGATCTGCTCCTGCAGTGTCTGGCCTTGTATAGTTGTTTGCTTCTGGATCCAAACCATGGTGTTTTAAACCTGCTTGGATGTGCTTTGTCCAGTCCTTAGCTAATACAAAAGCTACGGGACTGTGGAGGGCAGGAGAACATACACACTTGAAGACACTTGAGAAATAAAGATTAAAAGCATGTGCTATATGGAGATAAGAGGTTGTGCTCTCTCTCGGTGTTACCCTAGGGTACACTAGAGGAGATGCTTGACTTGGTAAATAGGCTGATTAAACCACAAATAATACAGGAGTTATCAGAGAAGGCATCTGGCTAGGCTTTTGGGCTGATAGATGCTCTTCAGTAACCCATTTCACAGTTAATAAGGTTTGCACAAGCGTATTAGCGTCACAAAAGTGATCAGACTGGGACCCCTCTGCTATGAGGACAGGCTGAGAGAGTTGGGGTTGTTTGGCCTGAAGAGAGAAGGCTCTGGGGAGACCTTGTTGAAGCCTTTCAGCGCTTAAAGGGGCCTATCAGAAAAATGGGTACAGGCTTTTTAGCAGGGTCTGTTGTGATGGGACAGCAGGTTTTGGTTTTAAATTAAAAGAGGAGAAATAAAGGCTAGACACAAGGAAGAAATTCATTATAATGAGGGTAGTGAAAAACTAGCCCAGGTTGCCCAGAGAAGTGGTAGAAGTGTCATCCCTGGAAATGTTCCAGGGCAGATTGGATAGGGGCTCTGAACAACCTGATGTAGTTGAAGATGTTTCTGCTTACTGCAGGGGAGTTGGATTAGATGACCTTTTAAGGTCCCTTCCAACCCAAGCCATTCTATGATTCTTCATTGCAGGAGAGAACCAAAGGTTCCTCTGGATGAAGGTAGCATCAGCACAAGGTTTATAAATATAGACCACTAATAAAGTCTTGAATCAAGAAGGCAGATTTTGCAAAAGGTTGGGCTAACCGCAAGCCAGTCCTGCATGTCCTAACACAACCATTACAAGTACTTTAGAAATGACCTAGGGGGCTTGTGACAGCAGCCACCAGACCACTGCAGTGGCCCTGGCACTGGAATCTTCCTGCTGCCGGTGCCAGATAAGGAAGTCCAAAGCAAACAAATTCATCTCCATGCTGGTGCCACAAGTTCAATGCTTCTGCAAGACCTCAGCCACTCCCAGGGTCAGCTACAAGCCTGAAGGGATGCTGCAACCCATAAAGAGGTTCCCTGGGTGGAGTGTGTTTTGCTCAGCCCCACTGTAAATCACTCAGTGGGAAGGGAGGGGATGCTGTTTCCTGATGTGCTGAAGCCTGCTGGGATTGAGTTGCATTAATTAAAGCCTGATTCATTATTTCAGTCTGTGGGGCACTGCATGCTCATGCCAGGGGCTGAAATCCCACCTGGGGAGGCTGCTGCCGTGAATTTTCCAGCGGGGTCTGCCCCTTCCTGCAGACATGGGCCCAGGTCATCCATGCAGTGGGGCACAGGGTGCCAGGATCGATGCTGGTGGCAAGGATATAGGTATTGGGTCTAAGTAAGAGGCAGTAGGACAAAGGGGCAGCACATCTTTTTGGGGCTCACTTGGGAGAAAAAGAAAGCATTTCCTCCTGGACCATGACACTTGGCCCATCCTGCATTTCCCCAGCATGGCTTAAAGAGGGGCTAATGCATCAAGTGTGTCTTTAAAAGCCTTGGGACAGTAGCAGCTTAGCAAAACAAACTTTCTCCAACTGCACTGGTCTGGAAACAAGCCTGCTCAGCTGCTTCCTGGGCTGGCTCCTCTTTCTGGACCTGCCTCACAAATCTGGGCCAGATTGGAACAAACTGGCAATGATCCTGACCAAGAGAACACGCTGTTCAAGGAGCACAGGGTCCTGCCTACCAGGGCCTGGGAGGAGCACAGGGAGTGGTTTTGTCTTAGCAAACCTCCCCTGGAGGGGACTGCCACTCAGCACAACCAGGTTGGGAAGTCCCGGAGATCTGACCTGAAGACCTGGCTGTAGTTGGACAAGCTTGCTATGGGAGAATAAACTCAACACCAAAGGGAAAAAGGAGGAAAAAAACAGAGGAGGATCCTATCCATGAACCTGATCCTCTACAGGACCACCTTAAGTACCTTCACCCCCACTTCTTGCCCTCTCTGGAGACTCTTCCAGTGCTTGGGCACTGATGACTTTCAGTGCAGGTGTGAAACACCCCAACTGAAACTTTTGCCTCCCCATAAAATAAAGCTGCAGTGTGGTGGTTGGTTACTTCACCTATAAGTTGTCCTCAGAAGATGAAGCCCTTTCTTAACCCCAAACTGACAGACTACCAAATGCTTGGCTACCACGTGCACGGCAGAGAGGACCTGGGCCATTTACTTCATCCATCCCTCCTGCTTCCCCAAACTGTGTTTATTCAGACCATCTGTGAGGTCATGAACCCCTAATATTGCTGCAAGCCCATGCGCAGAGGGAAAATGACAGGGACAGAGTGGTCCGAGTGCAGAGCCAGCCATCTGTTTCACTGAATGCCACGTGTCCTCTCTATTTTTAAAAGGGGACAAGACAAAACAACCCCTTGTGAGGTAACAACTTGCAAAGTCCTACAGAGTTAGCTCCTCCACTGCAGTGTGTCTGATGGCCAGAGCTGAAAATCAGATCTGCACAGCCCAGGAGAGCCAGGCACACAAAAAAAGGGCTCTGTTTGCCTTACCAGTGCAACCATGGCCCTGGATGAGAAGAGAAATGTCAGGAGAGGGTTCCAGCCTTTATTTGTGTTCAGCAAGTGCTGAGCAGAAGCAGGGAATAGAAACCTATGGGGTCAGAGAAACCCTAGGAGGCAGCTCAGAGTGGACAGAGGTTTCAGGTATATGCTGATATTTTGTTTTGCATATGGTTGTGGAGATTCTTTTGCAACCGTATTTCTAGTTTTGTGCTCAAACATCTGCTTTGTGAATTTTCATACCTGTATCGAGTCAGTGTTTAGTGTGGACTCAGGTGTTACCAGAGAGCTAGAGGAGGGCAAACGTTGTTCCTTGGTGCCAGAAGGCAGAACAGGTCTTGGAGCAGCAGGACTGCTCCCTGGTGCAAAGAGGGGACATGGGACATCCAGGACAATGCATCCCAAATGGACTCAAACAGTGTGCAGATACACCCAGAGATGCCTGTATTTGTGCCAAGAACAGCAGGAGGATGCACAGTAGGTGATTAGCATCAATCCATCTCCAAAAAAATCTGTTGTGTCTGACTTGTTAAGAACTCATCATGGGACTACATTTTCTCCCTCTCCCTTGATGAAGAAGGTGCTGGACTTAGGTGTGAGGTGAGGGCTCTTCATTCCTGTTGAACACAGAGACTAAACCTAAGTTTTCACAAGCTGAGATGAAGCAAACATTTTATTCAGCCAAGCTGCTGGCAGTCTTCCTGGGGGCATCTGGGCAGAGGCACCGATGTCAGCCCTTACAGCCCTCCTTTGCACACAGTCCCCTTGCTTGCAGCACTGGAAAACAAGTCAGTTATATCCTTCACTTGGTCACCCCATCTTTGGCTGACAGGGTGCAATCAAGCTCAGTGCTGCAGCCCTGCTCTGTCTTTACACCAGAGACTGACATCAGCATCAAAACATCTCATGGTTGGTGCAAGAAAACACATTCCTGCAATGCTTGGGGCCTGATGCAGTCTGGAGGAGACCAGGACTCACAGCCATGGAGAGAGGCAGCATTGAGGGCACTTCTTCATTGGCATGTAAACATAAACTCATCTCGTCTTCCTTTCTGGGGATTTCTGACCCCTGTCAAAATCAACCACACACTTGGACTAAGCTTAACCCAGTACTTCTTTGCAAGCTGACAGGTGTAATATGGGAGTTGATGATCTTCCATTGTCTGAGACATCTTCCTCTGCCTTTTAAGATTATTCTCTAAAGAGGATTGCTCACTATCAGCCTCAGGGAGTTTCAGGTGTCATGGAGATGATTGTTAAAAGACTTGCTGGTGGCTTAAACCTGTGGTGAAAATTATGATGTGTTGAAGAGGTGCCTGCACAAGGAGTGGGACTTGTTGGGAGATGGCTGTGCCATGATCTCAGACACACTCCATCCTCCTCTCCACCTGGGAATGGCACAAGGCGCTCATCCCTCCACCCATCCTCCAGGCTGAAGCCTCTGCAGGTGTTAAAGACATCAACTGAACAGCTTCCTGCTAGTGTTTTTCCATCTGCCTGTGCTCAACAGCTCATATTTTTCAAGCTGTGAGATGGGTGTGAAGAGTAACAGGGCATGGCCAGGGCACCCAGAAATCTCAGTAACCCACAGGTGGGACAGAGTTGGGTCTGGGACTGCACAGTGCTGGAATCTTCCAAGGCATGAACTTGGAAGTGACAACTCCAATGAAGTTCAGTGAGGGGAAAAAAATGCAGCGAGCCCTCCAGGCTTATGTCAGTGGAGCAGCAGGAGAAAAAGGGATTTCTTCCAAGAAACCTCACTTAAACCTCCTGTCCAAATAACTTTCTGTGCCTTTGCTCATCTGCTGTTGAGCAAGAATCTCCGGGAGGAATGGTTTTCTTCTCAAGAAATGCAGTGGTTTCACAGAGAAGGGAAAAATGTGGGCAACAGCCAGGTTTGGGAGTTGTTCGCTAAGGAGTGGAGCTTCTTCTATCTCAGCCTGAAACCTAGAAATCTTTTTACCTATTCCCACATTAGAAAGCCTCCCATTGTTTATCCCATGTGCTCTCAAGCTTGCTAGGACCCTGATGAAAATTATGTCAAGGAGAAGACAGTTTCTTGCACCATCTCCAGGCTCCTGGGAACCCTCACATCAATCCTACCCATGCACAAGTGCCTTTACATCTTTTCTGAGCCTGGATCAAGGCTCCCATGGGTGCACCTGTATTCAGGTCTAAATCCCCTGCCTTTCATTAAGGTTTAAGCAGGTACTTAAAGCCAAGTGATGCTGGATGTTTTCCACCTCCTGCCGTGCCCTTTCCCTGCAGCAGGAGGCTTCTTGCATCAGTAAGCCCTTCTGGAAATGTGTTGGGGTTATGTCATCTCCCTCACCTCATCTGCGGGTGTAAATTGGCACAACCCCACTGACTTCGAGGGAACACTTGGCTCTGGATCCACTTCTATAATCAGCTCTATAAATGAAAGAAGAGGGAAAATGATAAATGACACCCGAAGTTATCCAGCCAGCCGGGGTAGATTACTCACAGGCACTGTGCATAAGTGACCTTGAAAATAAATTCCAGCTTAAATTCTTTAAAAAACTTTAAGGGGGGT
>VWYK01006841.1:3693-19085 GCA_013399775.1 Semnornis frantzii | reverse complement strand
ATGTTACAACATCCTGGGATGACTCTCTATCTCCTTTTGGAGGACTGCGTCTATGTGGTCTTCTTAAGGGACCATGGCCCAAACCTCCACAATGGGCTAACAACATTGCAATTTATCAAAAACTGCCTGCTGAAATGTACTGGTTTCTCATCTCCACTACTGCCTCGTCTCTTGGGGCAGTCTGCAAATAACTGTTGCTGATAGTTGCTTGATGTTAAAACATCACACCACTCCAAGACTGCGTGCTCTTAACCTCATGCTTGAGAATCTGTTATTACATCTGATAAAACCTTACTCTTGTTAACTATTAAGAATTCATTTAAGGAGAAAGATCTTATGACTTCAACTATGGTGGGTCTGAGTAGCCAGCATGCTATTGTACTTGCAATCAAAAATTTCAGACATCAAGAAAATGTTTTCTCCAGGGAGATTGTAATCTCTGTTGAAGACTAGGTGGCTTGATGGATGCAAGAACTCAAGGGACCATAAGAGAATGGAGGCAGGAGTGCCAGATCATTGTCATAGGCCACAAGTGACTAAAGTTATGTCAATTAGCTCAGTGCCAGTGGTGTGGAAGCACTTTAGCAAAGAGCACATTTTTGGGATTTTTAGCAATATAAAAGAGAAGAATGAACATGTTTTTTCTCCAAAAATGTTAAGTGACAAAATGTGATTTTATTTATCCAGAGTAAGAAATAAAGAGAACCCAGCACAGAACTAACGTTTCATTACTTAGTTCATTTAAGTCAAGATCTGAAGTTTTTGTGTTAGAGAAATATTTCCTTATTTCTCTACCAGTAGCCAAAAAAGTCTGACATCTCTGTGACTAACACCTGCATGCCATCATGCACAGCAGACGGTGGGCTATAAAATGTCAAGAAGTTTTGCTAATGGAAAGATCAGCAGCAGACTGGAACACCAGAACTATTTATAGAGGCAGAAGTCTAATTCTCTTTGAGAAGGACAACACAAGTGATTGAAAGACTGAGAGACTGATTTATGAGGAGACAGTGAAAAAAAGTAGATATGTTAAGTCTGGGCAAGCAACAAGCTGCGGGGCTGTGATATGAACAATCAGAGGACAGGAGATTTTTTTTGCTGGGAAGGTTAGGGCAGTGGGAACACCACACAAAGGAAGTGTAGAGTGAGACTTTTGAGGCTGAGGCAATGTATTTAAAATTTACAAGCAACTTCGCAAAGGAGATAGCAAGATCTCATGTGCCTCAGTCACTTAAATCTCATCTGCACAGAGCATTAGAAAATATCTTGTTGGTGGGAAGTAAGTCCTAGATAATTGGGTTGGTCTTTTGCATTGCTCCATCTCTTTCTGGCATTCCAGTCCTGGTGAGTGCTGAATACATACACATTCTACACAAAATGAAAGAAAACAGGAAGTGTCCACCCAAGCTTGAGGTGTGACTTGACCCATTGTAAACATGAGCCTGCTGGTTCTGCAGAATAGGCACAGATGTCATTGAGTGAGCTGAACTCTGCTAGGCTCACACGTCATCAGCTAACTCATTAGTTAAGATGTAAAAGCACAGCCAAATAGTTTTCCCTTTTCCTACCTGCCAGTTCTAACACAGCTACAGCTGAAACCAGACCTGGAAGGCAAGTAAAGATGCAGTTGTAATTTGGAGCCTAACTCAGCTAGCAGACCTGGTCCAGGTGTAATGGGGGGTGGAACATCAGCTTGATTCCAAGGGGCTCCCAACAGCATGACAAGCCAGTTCCTATCTTTTATTTTCTTAAACTGTTAAAATATGATGAGCTGATCTTAAATATTAATAGTCATAGCACTTCCTCTTAGCATTTATAGAAAATCAGCTAATTCACAATCTTTAAGGGAAGGCAGTGAAGGAGTTGTTTGCTTGATATTAGAAATGTAGCTGACAGATTTTCCAAGTTATGGCCATACTCAGCCCTAATTTTCCCACTGTCCCTGGTTTCAGTAGATCAACTCTGTATGAAAGAGTGTGTCACTACCCTTGCAGGAGAAGCATGTAGGAGTTCTTGCAGAGAAAGAAAACTGATGATTTCTATGACTCGATTCCTTCAGTCTATTCACATCTTAGTTAAACAAACTTAGAAGAGATGGAAGCTGGTATGCAAGCCTGTTTTAGTGACTATGCAGACACAGACAGGTTGTCTGGGGCATTGCACAGTAACACAGCAGTCTATTTAGAGAACAAGTCTTATGAGGAGTGGCTGAGTGAACTGGGATTGCTTTGTCTGGAGAAGAGGAAGCTGAGGTGAGATCTCATTGCTCTCTCCAACTCCTGGAAAAGAGGTTGTAGTGAGATGGGTTTGGTCTCTTCTCCCTAGTATCAAGTGATAGAACAAGAGGAAATAGTCTGAAACTGTGCCAGGGGAGGTTTAGATTGGATATCAGGAAAATTTTGTTTTCTGAAAGAATGGTCAGGAATTGGAATAGGATGCCCAGAGAGGTGATGAGTCACCATCCTTGGAGCTGTTCAACAAACATGTGGACGTGGCACTCTGGGACATGGTTTAATGGTCACGGGGTTCACAGGCTGATGGTTGGACTTGATATTAGAGGTCTTTTCCAGCTGGAACAATTCTATAACTCTTATTACACAACCTTCACAGCCTTGTTGTTTGCCACCAAACCATACCATAACTGTTTTGCAACGCCATCTAGTGACACCTGTGGATGCCTCAAGCACACTGAAACGCTGCACTCTTATTGCACTGAACTCAACAGCAATGGTTTTGCAAGGAGGAGAAATGTTTACATTTTACAGTGACAATTAGACTAAGTGATATGCTAGCGACTTTTTACCCATAGGATACGAGCTGTTAGTATGTTCTAAATGAAAATTGTAATTGTCTGCTGAAGCAATAACCATTCCCAGGCAGCGTTGAGGTTGGGTTGTCAGTCCCAGGTCTGCCCTAGCTTCATGTCTTGGTGTGAGGTCTCATGATATACGAATTCCCTTCTCCTTTTAATATAAATAAAAAACATTCCCAGTTATGTTTCATGGGAAAATAGCCCCCAAATAAATACAGTATGCAAATTAAACTGGTACTCTTCTTTTAGAGTGAATTAAAATATCCTCCCCTTAATCAGAGGCCTATTAAAATGGAAACCTTGCTGAGAATCTACTGGTGGAGGAATCTCCATTTGATGAGTCTACTACATAGCAAGCTTCCAAGGTTTACAGATCGGTGAGGAATGAGAGGTGGAAAGAGTCATAGAAAACCCAATAAACTCCTTCTATTGTCTACAGCTGTCTAGAAAGCCACAAATTTTTTTTCCACATACTTTTTCAAACTTTAATATTCTGTAAAATGTTGAATTATTGCTTGATGTTTTCTTTTGTTTTACTTTGGAACTGATACTTCTTTTTTCTTTAGTCGAAACAAAACAAAATGAAACCAACAAAAAAAAAACCCAACGAGAATGTAGAAAACTTTATGTAAGAAAACTGTAATAACTCTGAGGAATGGTGAAGCCCTTGTTATCCTGCAGAAAGCTCGTAAATGAATTCTCACCCTTTCTAATGATCTTTCTTACTCTGGTTATCCATTTGCCATTCTTCGTCAGGTCATAACAGGAAGTTACTTTGCATCTACTGTATTCCTCCCATCCTGTCCCTTTTGAAGGGTTATGGTTGCTTCACAAAAACATTTGGTCTGGGTTTTGCACTGAACAGAAAGTTTTGGAACAATACTTTAACCCAAAACACACATCTCTTCCCTCAGCCCCCTTCTCTAGATGACTCTACAGCCAAAGGGCTGTGATGAAGAGATACGCTGTTCTCTCAGCAGCACCCAACACAGGTCAAACTCATTCATAGGGTGAAAAATGGTACTTCAAAACTATCCACTCACTGTGTATGTAAGGAAAAAAAAGTGCACAATCAGATCAGGAGAATTCTCTATCATCCATGCAAAATACTGGGTGCCCTCTAGAAGGCAGCCTGTAGTCCGAACAGAAAGTGATGAGGGTGTGATGAAGCGATAACTAGAAGCCCTGTTTGTGTGATAAGTCTATTTCAGTCATAAAATCTCAGACCATAGATCTATTTCTGTAGAATCTAAGTTGCCTTTCTGTTATTCCAGGAAGCAAATGTAATAACATGTTACCTAACAGGCCAGAAACACAAGTGGCTAGCCATTGATAGGTGTTTTGATCAGAATTGAGTGGGAGACTGCAGAAAAATGCGATGGTGCTGCAGAAAAATGCGATGGTGCCTTCATTTAGTACATTCCCTAACCCATCTCAGGCCAGTGTTTTTATGAGAATCTGTACAGACTCATATAAACACAAGCCTCAGTCCCAGTCGCACCATTCACAAAGGACCTGTTAAGACAATGCTGTTTTTTTCCCCCTATTTCACACACTGTGGCCTAGCATAGAGGATAATGTCGTCTATATCTATTATTTCCTATTTGAGGTCCTAGAAATGAGAGCTGAGATTTAGCAATATGCAAACCTCTGCAGGTCACTTTTCAAGTACAGCCAGTGGCTCATGACAGCCTTTTTCAGCCATGGTTTGCAAACAGGGAAACAGAAGGATAGAAAATTTCAGTGGCTTGATCTGTCATTCCTTTTATTGAATAGAGGGACCTGGGGGTGTCTGTTGATGAAAAACTCAGTATCAGTTGGTAATGTGCACTTGCAGCCCAGGTAGCTAACTGTGTCCTGAGCTGCATCAAAAGAATGTGACCAGCAGGACAACGGAGGTAATTTTTTTTCTCTACTCTGCTCTTGTGAGACTTGGCCAGGAGTACGGCAGCCAGTTCTGGTGCATCCAGCACAGGGAGGACATTGAAATGCTGGAGTGGGTCCAGAGAAGGGCCACAAGGATGATCAGAGGGCTGAAGCGCCTCACCTATGGGAACAGGCTGAGAGAGATGGATCTGTTCAACTGGAGAAGGCCCGGGAGAGACCTTATAGTAGCCTTCCAGTACCTGAAGGAGGCTTGCAAGAAAGCTGGGGAGGGACTTTTTACAAGGGTATGAGATAATAGGATGAGAGGAAATGGATTTAAGCTGGAAAAGAGTAAATTTGGACTGGATATTAGGAGGAAGTTCTTTACAGTGAGGATGGTGAGACACTGGAACAGGTTGCCCAGGTTGCAGATGCCCCCTCCCATGAGGTGTTCAAGGTCAAGTTGGACAAGGCCTTGAATAACCTGGTCTAGTGGAAGGTGTCCCTGCCCATGGCGGGGAGGATTGCAACTAGATGAATTTTAAGATCTCTTCAAACCATTCTATGATCTTTTTATTCAGAATAAACCTCAGAACTATTAGTTCCCCTTCTCTGTCTACACAGGGCATGGACTCAGACCTGATAGTTTTGAAATTGAGTTTCTCTCATATCAGCTCTTCCAGTCAATGAAACAATGAGCATGGGAATGAAATCCCAGATGTGAGAATCTTGACCCTCTAAATCTAGAGTTTGTCCCAGCTTTTGGGAAATTAGAAGTTCCGATGAGGAAGAGGAGAAGAGGTATGTTGGAGAGCTGACCTAAAAAACTGACTTCAGAAGGAGCTTACATTTGTTTGGACTAGGTCTTCAAACTGCAGAAATGCCTTGGGTATGTTTGACCCATTCATTCACTGCACAGTAAACATGGTATCAATGATGTTTGACTGGTAAAACTGGGAATGTAGTGTATTTTTGAAAGCTAAGACCTCTGTGACTGCTCTAATTAGGTAACTAAATTTGCTTGTGGTTCATAGTATTCTTCCTCAGTCCTGCTTCTTCGGTCAAATGCACAATCTCTAAAATCAGAGAATCATAGAATCATAGAATGGTAAGGTTGGAAGAGACCTCAAGGATAATCGAGTCGAACCCCCCTGCCATAGGCAGGGACACCTCCCACTAGTACAGGTTACTCAAGGCCTCATCCAACCTGGCCTTGAACATCTCCAGAGAGGGACCAGCTACAACCTCCCTGGGCAACCTGTGCCAGCGCCTCACCAACCTCACTGTAAAGAGCTTCCTCCTAACATCTGGTCTAAATCTTCCCTCTGCCAGTTTAAAGCCATTGCCCCTTGTCCTGTCATTGCAAGACCTTGTAAATAGTCCCTCCCTAGCCTTCCTGTAGGCCCCCTTCAGATATTGGAAGGCTACTATAAGTGACACAGGACCCTATTAAGGGTAAAAGCACCCATAAAGAATCAGAGCTTAGAGTTTCCACTGATGCCACAAGGTCGTATTGGTCAAGAGAAGCATGAGAGTCAGGAGAAAAGGCAAAGGCTGTGTGAATTCCAGATGTAGTGGAGGCTCTGCACCCAGCCTTCTTTTTGAGCTTAGACATCCCAGGTGTCATCCTACAGAACAGGCACAGCATGCTGCATTGATGGTGTCTTCTATATAGCAGCAGTTTGCTATATTTTTATTGATTTCTAAACACTACACAAACAGCTATGTGAGGTGACTTCCCCCCAGAGAATGCGGTGACATGTAGGATTCTGCGATGGATGCTGGCAATGTCTGTGGAGCTCTGTGATCTCTTATTATTTGAGAAAGGAGAGCAGGATGTTTTCTCCTCAAAACCAAGAGAGGAAGAAGGAAATACTAGTACAGTATGTAACAATATGCAGCTGTGGTGGTCACAGATAGATTTTCAGACACCAAAATTCCTTGATTAAACACATTGTGTTTTGAGAAACGTGTGATTCCAGCTTCTTTGAAAGACAGTCACAGAACAAAGCTAACCATCAAAGAAAGAAAGAAAAATAAAAAGGTGCCCTAAAATATGAGCAGGAGCAGAACTGTTCAGAGGGAACAAAAATGTAGTAGCTACTTTAGATCAACCACCACACAGGTTCAAGCTGAAGGGAGTTCGGGTATTAAAGAAGGAAATGGCAAGTCTGCAACAGGTACACCTCCTGAAACCGATAGTCTTCAAATGCAGCCTGCAAGCGCTGAGGTAAACTGAGGACCTTCACTGAGTCAACACAAAAGCTGTGGCATTACCCATTACTCTTGACAGAAGATACAGTCACAAAATTAATCTACCAGAAGCAAAAAATGTTAAACCTCTCTGTGGTGTTTTCACTGGGTTCAGACTGCCTCCATCAGACTATTTGCAGATGTCAATGAAGACAAATGCCTACAGACATCATCCACCTCCAACACTCTTCCTGTGTCAGGCACACCATGTGCTAGAGGGATTCCTAAGCATTCACTCAGACCTAGTGTTGCAAGAGGTAAATGGAAAGGCTACAGAATGCCAGCAACTAACAATCCAAGAAGATTGTGTGACTTCTCTTTGGAGGAACATTTTGAGAGCTTCTTTTTGGAGGGACCACTGAAGATACACATTCACAGTCCAGATCTCCTAGTTTGGAACAGTATCAATTAACATTTTCAGCGATGCAAAAGAGAATAAGCAAGAAGAGAGTAGCTTCTCATTTGCTTGATGCACTGATCAACTGAACTGGTTAGCTGGAATAATTTAGACATATTTGAGAACTTACTTGGTCTTTTTTTCGAGACAAGAGTGAATTGTGGAGGAAATAGAATCATCAGTCAAATCATGACATCTGATAGAAAATCTGGCCTTTCTCTTTGTTTACTACCTGGGTAAAAAGTTTATTTATATGAGATTCTGGGCTGTTTTGTGAACTGATTCAGCAGGCCAAGCCAAGCTGAATTTCCAGCACCATGAATTTGTCTTTGCTGTGGCTTTCTGCCAGTATCTTCTCCACTGAACTGTATTTACATTAGCACTGTAAAACATGACTTCATTCAAGTGTCTGAAGTGAAGCACTCACTCACTCCATGCACTTAGTTCTTGATTGTTGCCAGCTGGTGAGAAGTTCCTGATGGCCTTTCCCAGCTGGGAAATACTGAATAAGATGAGAATTAAAGCCATCGATCTACTGGGGCTGCTCAGGTCTGTCTAGTGGTTTTAGTTGTCTGTAGCTGGTATAAATGCAGAATATTGGACAATTAATTTCCTTAACTAAAATTGAAGGTTAAACCTTCTTTTTGAAAGATAAATGCCTTCAGCAGATGTTATCTTGGGCATCAGGTCTTTGCACGCTGGAGTCCGTATACTGGTAAGTGATCTGGATAATGGTTTGCCTCATTTCAGACTGTTTTTTCTTCTCTAACTTTAAAAGATATTTTCAAGTTGGAAGTATTTTCATTTTATGAAAGACCAAAACAAAGGGAGAAAGAGGCAGATCATATTGTCTAACCTGGTGTAGAACCTTGTATGAGGCATCTCTACTCTGCTGAGTCAACAGGATAGTCCCAAGGTCTCTCATAGATGGGACTAAGACAACTTCTATAAGAAAGAAAGATCAAGGAGGTTTGCCTCTCTTTAGCGCTGTGGTGCCCAGGCTGTGTTACTTCCAAATAAAGGCTTAAGAATGGAGTTGAAGTCTTATGTTCTTCTATATGTTCTAAAAGGTCTTGACAAAGAGCAGGTTTTGTTCTATTTATTTCAAGAGAAGGTTTGAATAATGGCTTTTCATTCTTTAATTCAATTGAATACATTTAAATTGGTCTTATTCCCCTTTATGACACCATATTTCCAAAAGCCACAAGTACTTTGCTAGCACACAAGAACCAGAAAGCAAAACCATCTGGTCTTATGGCAGAAATGGATGAATGATAACAGCTGATTATAGAATGTGTGTTTTAACTCATATTTAAGAATAAAGTACATAATCTACCTGGAAGTTAAAAAATAAATTCATTATGCTTTTAAAAGAAATATGTGAGTGCTATTTTAAGGAGAATAATCACAAAATAGTTTGGAAATCAGATTTGCCAAAGAAGTGTCCCTTGTTTGGAACGCTTCATTATCAAAGAATCATAGAGTGGTTTGGGTTGGAAAGGGCCTTAAAAATCATCTAGTTCCAACCCACCCACCCTGGGCAGGGACACCTTACACTACACAAGGTTGTTTAAGATCCTGTCCAGCCTGGCCTTGAACACCTCCACAGAGGAGGCATCCAGTCTCCCTGAGCAACCTGTTCCAGTGTGTTACTACCCCAACTGTAAAGAACTTCCTCCTAATCTCCAGTCTAAATCTGATCTCTTCCAGGTTAAAGCAATTCCCTCTTGTCCTATCACCACAAGCCCCTGTAAGAAGTCCCTCCCCATCTTTCTTGTAGGCCATTTTCAGATACTAGGAGGCCTCTGTATAGTATCATAGAATGGTAAGGTCAGAAGGGACCTCAAGGATCATCTAGTTCCAACCTNGCTCCAACACTTCAATGTCCTTCCTGTGCTGGGGGCTCCAGAACTGTACACAGTACTCCAGATGGGGTCTGACGAGAGCAGAGTAAAGGGGCAAGAATCCCCTCCCTTGCCCTGCTGGCCACGCTGCTCTTTATGCAGCCCAGGACTCAGTTGCTGTCTGGGCTGCACTCACACTGCAGGCTCATGTTGACCTTTTCATCAACCCCAGACCCCAAGGTCCTTTTCCTCAGGGCTGCTCTCAGCCATTCACCACCCAGCCTGGAATTGTGCTTGGGATTGTGCCTACCCAGGCGCAGGACCTTACACTTGGCCTTGTTAAATGTCATGAGGTTGGCCTGGGCCCACCTCTCTAGCCTGTCCAGGTCCCTCTGGATGGATCCCTGCCCTCTGGCAAGTTGACTGTGCCACACAGCTTGGTGCCATCTGCAAACTTGCTGAGGGTGCACTCGATTCCTCTGTCCATGTCACTGACAAAGATGTTAAACAGCACTGGTCCCAGCACTGACCCCTGAGGGACACCACTTGTCACTGGTCTCCAGTTGGACATTGTGCCCTTGATCACCACTCTCTGCATGCCACCATCCAGCCAATTCCTTATCCAGCAGTGGTCCACCCACCAAGTCCATGTTTTTCCAGTTTGGTGACCAGGATGTCATGTGGGACAGAGTCAAATACCTTACTCAGGTCTACGCAGATGACATCAGTTGCCCTTCCCTTGTCCACTCTTGCTGTGACTTCATCATAAAAAGCCACTAAATTTGTTAGGTAAGATTTGCCCTTGGTGAAGCCATTGCTGGTTACCACCAATCACCTCTGCTTTGTTTTCCATTTGCCTTAGCAGAGCTTTCAGGAGGATCTGCTCCTGATCTTGCCAGGCGCAAGGTCTCCCTAGGAACTTCTCCAGGCTGAACAGCCTTAACATGCAGACTGGGATATGGCAAAATATTTTCCACAATAATGAATTTCTGGTTTAAAACAAAGATCTAGGAGTTGGGAAATCGCATTTCACTTTCTGTCTTAGTGGCCTTTGCTCTGAAAAGGGCAATAGCACCCACCATACCACACCAGGGCTGTGTGAAGTGTCTTGTGATGCACAGATAGAAGGTTTGAAGGAGTTATTAAGTACTGCTCTTTTAGTAGAATTGTTTAATTTTTTTTTTTTTTTGTTCTCGATTTACTCAGATTTTATCTTCAGTCTGTGGAAACCACAAGCAGAGAATAAGGAAATGTTTGCATGGCTTTGTGGGAGGGAAGCAAAGGAAGTGTGTTGGGGACTGTAAGGATGACAATGACTGGCACTGCCTTCTTCCCTGGGGGTGAAAAAAAAAAAAAAAGGTAAATAAACAAAAAGAAGTTTCTCAGTCACTGCTGTTGTAACTGCCAGTGGAGCAGTGATATTCATCAAGGCCTCTGTATGACCTCTTCAGGGTTTGAAAATTAAGAGAAGTTACTAGAAAATTAATTAAGAAATTAACTTGGTTTAAATTTACTTTGTGGGTGCTTACATCTCTATGGGAAAAAAACATTCCACTACTGGATGACTTCTTTCTATACTGCAGCTACCTCACTGGAATAGCCCACCACTTGGTTCTGGGCATAGAGGCAGCTGCTGCTCTCTCCTACTCAAACAGCTTCCCAGTGCTGTGAGCCTGACTAGGGGTGACTCTACCTCACTGAAGCAAGTCTATCCTTCTGAATCTTGAACTATCTGACTTCTGACTGTCTTCCACATCCTGGCAGAAAATACTTTCTGCCTTCCATGTTACACGATACAGCTCTGGAGGCATTTTCTTGGAAAAACTGGATTTAACACCAGTGGAGATGTATTTAATTTTGCCTGGAAACTTGACCTTATTTCTAGGGAAGAATATATTGACTTCTTTTGTCTTACAGGGTCACAGCTGATCAGCAATGAGGGAACATTAAAGACTTCGGAAGTCCATTTTGGATCTGTCAAAAAAAAGTAAGTGTTTCTATTTATTTATTCTTCCTTCTCTTTGGTGTAGATTAGAGGTAAAAGTCTCTGTGGCTGGATTCCTCATAAAGATTTCTGATACCTACTGGTATGCAGAGGCTGGGATTACCACATGAAGGGCATCCTGCTATTTTTGCCTCTGATCCAGTTCCTTTGAAGGGACCCTGGAACACTTCACAGTTGTGCAGATTTATTAAGCACTGTGCAGCCAGAGACTTTCTGACATACTCCTGTAAACTAATTATGGGAAACTGCCTCAGGCCTCTGTCATTAAAAATACATTCTTAGCATTTCACAAAGCTTAGTTTCCTCCCGTTCCTATAGGATATGATCTGTTTCCTGACAGATGTTTATCCTAAAATATCAAATGATTGTTTCTGAGCAAAATAAGTGAAGAAAAACATGATGTGTCACCTAGGATGAGTCACAATGTGAATCCTAAACTCCCAGCATGATGTGAACTTCTCTGATACCCAAGAAAAAATGTTTTTTTAAAGATATCTTTAGTTTGTTTAAATTCATCATAATTAAGGTTGCCACTGCAAGTTCTGAGGTTTGTCATCAAGCCTTCCTTTTCAACACCCTTAGCATGGCTTTTGACCAAAAAGCTGTTACCGCTGTGTATTTGAGCACCTCGACAAAATTATTTGATCCATCCAGCTGCTTGTACCTCACTGGATTTTAGATGCCACAATACAAACTGCCAGGAAAGGCAGGCAGATATAGAATAAAATAGAATGGCTGTTGGTAGGAGCAGAGCTCATGTAGGCAGATAAACACAATGTGTCTTGGCTGACTGAATTCTGTGTGTGATCCCTGACCCCTGGAGAGCAGGGCAGGTTGTGCATGCATTGGTTGTGTGCACTGGAAGCTAGCTCAGATGTTATGAATGCAGATGTGGATGTTCTTGATGTGTACATTGTAAAAAATGCCCTTGGAAACACTTGCTCCCCAGGTAGGCAAGAAACACAGGGACTAGGTGGAATAGGGAAACCAAGTTCAGTTCTTAGGATCCATCCCTATGGAGTTAGACTGAGGCATCTTCTGGCTCAGACACGTAGTGATAGTATTGCCCTTTATGTGGTTATCATGGGCCAACTGAGCTGTCAGGACTGTGTATGCTTCAGACTGCATAACCTGCTCACTACTGCTAAATAAAAACCTGCTTCAACCTCAATGGAGGTCCTCAGACACCTCAAGTGATTAACCTGAGCTGTAAGAGACTTGCATTTGGCCGGTGAGTAGGATGCATGTAGGAACTTTAGCTTGTCACTGGTGTTGTTTATGGATGGTATCAACCATGGTCCTAATTCCTGTTGGTATCTGAACTTCTGTGTGTGTTTTAGATGTAATGTGCATATGCACAGTACTCACACAGATCTTGATTTTAAATGATTTCAAAATTCCAGGGTGGTGTTCTTCCCAAGGCTTTCAGTATGTGTAGGTCAAACACCAGATGATCTGCTAGAGCACAAGGCTTTGAACTCATCTCTCAAATGCTACAGCCATTTTCCTGCTATAAGGTTTTTGAGCTGCCAAACAAATGCACTGGGAAAAATAATATGCAGAAAGATGTCCATATTTCCCATCTGTAAATGCTTAAGCCCAAAGATTCCAGAAGAATAGACATCTATTTTGTGATAGTATTATTACTTAAGTTCTGATTTAAACTAATCCTCCCATCTCCTTTTTTATTTTTATTTTTTTAACGCTCTCATAAAGGATCTGAGTTAGCAATGGAGGCTGGGCCACAACAGGAGCCTTACCATACAGTCTTACCACTCTGGTCTCCCACTGAGCAAAATCAAAACAGGAAAATAACTTAAATACCCTCCTCCCTCTGCCACACACACATAGAATAAAGAAATAATCTGTGGGGTGAAGATTTGAGGGGGTAGGCAACCTTTTACAAATGCTGCTGGAGATGGCAAGAGCTGCAGAGAGGAGCCAATGAGAAAAAGGGTATTGAGAGATAAGGCGAAGGGACATTAAGGAAAGCGTTAGTACATATCTAGACAAACTGAGGTGGATTTAGAGAAAAATGGAGAGCTCTCTTCCCTGAATTTCATCCCATGAAGCAGGGTGCAGTAAGGGAGAGCCCCTTGTATGCTGTGGATGATGATTATCTGATTTCCATTGGCTGGAAGTTTGGATATTGACCCAATTGTTTTCTCCTGGTATTGGTGTAATACCAGGAATTAAAGAAACATGTGGACAGAGAGTTGGGCTGTCAGCCCATGGGAGTAGTGGATAAGCAGCACAACATTATCCCTAGTCTGAGGTGGGTGAGGCAGTAGTTGAGGTGTACAGAGTGGGGAGTGATGCAGGCGAGTAAAGAATTGCTGGAATTAGCTGTGTGTTTGTGCATGTGGCTGTTCTGGGTATTTTTCCTTTTCTCAGCAGCATAGTTTGGATTTGAGCCTATTTCAGACAATCCTAGCTTTCCCTTTCCTTATTTCTCATAGTAAAAGCCAGATAAAATCAAACGATAAACAAACTCTGGGCTCAAACTTTCCTTTAGGACTTAGAGGAAAAACAGTCTCTCTTAAAATTCTTCCCCTCCCTAAGTTGTTCTTGCACTTCTCTGGCTTGTTCTGTTAAAAATTCTAGTGCTTTGGTCCTGAAAACCAATGGCGAGAGATGACCCCAGCAAGAGACCCACAGAAGAAAAGGGCAGAGCTGGGTGCATCCCTGTAATTTTTTTGGCAGTGGAAAAAGAGGGAGTGGAGCAGGCTGCTTCTGCAGCTGAGTCCGCCATGTGAACCAGCACTGGCGCGTTTGATGGGCTTTGAATTGGCTAATAAATGTGGCACAGGAGCTCTATTCTCAAGAAGCCTTTCTGATTCACCTACCCTCCAAAACCACCACCTGCAATTACACATAAACCAAAACCCAGGCTTAGACTAGATGAGGCTGAAAAGCTACATGAGAAGCATTCTTTGTGGACCTAAAAGATGACATGACAGAAGAGTTTTGGAGAGCTTTTTATGATATAAAGTTGTATGGGAAAACAGTACTGTCTGCTGTTACATAGTCAGCACAGCAGATACCAGCTTGAAGGGCTTCTCCACCATATTCCTTTGCACAGGAGGGGCATGTGTCTGCCTGTGAACTGGTATCATCATACTGCTTCTTTGTCAGCATCAGGAAAAATCATTTTAGTGACACTAAAACCTTGTGAGCCAAAGGATCCTTTAATCCAGCTTTTCCACTAATATGGCACTGACTGCTTTCCAGAGACAGGGGAAGAGTGTCTACTTAATGACTTCTTCATGGAAGCATGAGTTGATTAAATGATCAGAGCTGCAGCCTCTTCCATCTACTTCCACTCCAGAAGAAACAAAAGATAGAAACGATGTATTTGGTCTCACCTAATCAATCTCTCCTACCACTCTAGTGATATGTAATTTGTTGGTTTTTTTCTTACAGTATGAGTGCTCTCCTTTCTTTGTAAGTCTATTTCACACCCTGTCAGATCTCCCTTTTGAAAGGACTGCACTGTCAGTAAGGTGTAGATGAATGCGAGAAAGTCACTATTGGAGCAACAAGATTGATAAGAGGCTTAGAAAACATAAGCTGTGAGTAAAAGCTGAGAGAACCAGGTTTGTTTAGTCTAGGAAAGAGACTATGACAGGAGCAGAGATGAGAAATATGATAGTCTTCAGCCATTTCTAAGGGTGTTACAGATGGGACAATGATCAATGCTACAGGTCAAAATAGGGTGAGGGAAGAAGAAATTTGCCTAAGTTCAGCAAAGAAGACATGTTAGATCTTTAAGGAAGGAATAATAAAAAAACAAATGCTGTCTGTGAGGATAGTTGAGTAATGGCTGTCTAGCCTTGTAGAAGTGCTGCTCTTAGAAAGCTCACAAGAAGCTTGGGTGGATGGATGTGTGACACCTGGAGAAATGAGATTCCAAAATTTCACTGCATTTACAGTCACTTTAGTCTTGATTAATTTCAGGTGCTTGAAATCAGTTGTCCTTCAATCTTCCCTCCCTCCCCTGCCAGCATATAGGTGTTTTCCTGTGTAATCCTCTTGAGCCATTTCATATTGCCAGGTGGTTGTATACCCAAATGGTCCTATTTCTTTAACTGTGCTACATCACATTTGAACATATTTTGGTAGGGTTTCTTGGTTCAATTTGAGTGGCTTTTGGTGGGTTGGGTGTTCTTTTTTTTTTTTTTTTTTTTTTTTTTTTTTTTTTTTTTTTTTTGGTTT
>VWYK01006839.1:10469-36906 GCA_013399775.1 Semnornis frantzii | reverse complement strand
CCACTCTATGATTCTATAAATCTTTTCATCTAAGTAATTGCATAAAATTTACCTTTACATTCTCCCAAGGGACTGATCTGCCCTCTGGAAAGACAGTGCATTTGTGTCAAAATACCTTAAATACAGTCAATGCATCTCACCTGCAGTGCCTGTACAGGGCACAGAACATACTAAGCCCAAACCCTTAAAATACCAGACTAGCTCTGAAATGTCAACTACAGACTGAATTGCTAGTAAAAAGAGAATAGACTCTGATGCCTTATACCACGGTGAGAAGCAATCTATAAACACTCAGGTAGATGTTTAGAGGCATGCATTCAAAAGAGTGTGCTACTAAAGCTATTTGTTTAATTAATGGTGTGGAGTATGCATTTGTACAAGAATGCAGAAACTGTTACACCCTTAAAATAAAAAAAAGGAATTAAAGAAGACTACTGACATATATTTTGACATCAAACTAAACTTTTACTAGAGAAATGCTTTGCTTTCAGAAGAAATTGAAGTCTGGGAATCCATAATTACACATCAATTTCAAATATGGGTGTCAGACAGATCCACAGTATGAATCACAGGTCTACACCTCATCCAGCAAGAACAAAAGTAGAAGCCCCATAGGATTCCTGCTCATACTGTTCCTGTCTTTGGGGAGGTGGAAGAAAACAAGAAAAGAAAGACATTTCAGTCATGGTTAACCAGACTCGGGTGAGGGACAGCACTCTTAGAACTGAAGCTTTCTCACTTAAGTAATGGTTTCCTAAAGCCTACACCAAAGCACTAGATTCACAGCAGTGAAACTCTTGAAGGTCCACTGATGGTAGGTTGAACATCTAACCTATGATAACTTCATAAACAACTTCAGTTACTGATCTCTCTTGGGAGGAGGGCAGGAAAATTGCACAAGCTTTGAGACTTAGTCTATAGAGAGTTAAAAGTGGGTCTGGTATTGCTTTACATCACAGTGCTAGTTCCAGTGGGTTTGCCCCATGCTCCATCAAATACCTTTGTCTCCATAGCTTTTCAGCTCCTTTCCTAAATTGGTGATGAGCAACAGAGAACTGAAAATGGATGTGTGGCAAGATGTCAGTAACACAACAGAGCCATCACCTGTCATTGGTGCAATGAGCAGCCTATGAGCCTTGTGAAAGAACTCTTTGCAGAGACACTACTTATAACATCTTGTAGGAAGTTCATAACAAGACAGTGACATGAGCAGCAATATAAGCAGTGTTTATTCTTATATCCTTAAACTGCAAAGGACTGCTCACATGGGTAGACCTATGAACAGACTCCAGCACCTAAAATGAGTGCATGATTCCAGTATTAGACCAAAGAGCCTGACTTCTCATGCATCCAAATCCAGAACTTAATGTTTCTGACCATATTCAAAGCCAACAGAAACTTGTCATGTTGAGCAGCAGTTCTTTGTTCCAGCTGGCATCACCAAACACTTCAGAATATGCCAGACACCTGACAGGGGAGGGATATGACTGGCTGCTGCCACAGCAGCCTGCTTGCTACCCAACAGATGAACCATCATGGTTCTCACCTAGATAAGAGGATTTCGAAATGAATTTCCTGAGCAAGTATCCTAAAATTTTAAACTCCAGTGTCTGTGAGACCCAGACACTGTCCCTTGGCTGCAGGCATTGCATTTGGTATGGGAAAAGTGAGTGGGAAAAAGCTGACACAGGGAGAAGCTTATTCTCTATTCCCATGGTTCAGGCAGCTTTGGGGAAAGAGGAGATGGAGGCTTCTGTCAGTGGCCCAGTGAATATCTGCTACTGCTATATAAAGCTCCTGAGAACATCTTATCTATTTATGTCACCCATTTAGCCTGTAAATCTCACCCAAATGTTGGTGACTAAAAGAGGCCAGATGAATCACACTCCAGAAATGCCCAGTTCTTCCCACTGACTATAAAGGAGGCCTAGACTGTAAAGCTCAGCTGTACACACCAACACTGAGGATGGCTAAACTAAGATTAATTGCACCAAGAGTCACTCACACAGAGTAACTTAATTACCCAGCTTCTGTTTAGATGGCCAGCTATCACTCACATCAGAGGGAGCTGAGTAGGAATTAAGCATGCCAACACCCAGAGATCACCCAAGGACATGAGACACAATGACTATCTTTATTTTCTTTCTTGTGTTGTGCCAAATGTATCACTAATGCCTAGCAACTCTGCAAGTACTGCTGTAAACCCAAGAATCAAAGCATCCTAGAACACACTGGATTGGAAGGGACCTCCTGAGGTCATCTAGTCCAAACCCCCTGCAGTAAGCAGGGGCATCCCCAACTAAATCAGGTTGCTCAGAGCCTCATCTCCCTGACTCAGAGAGAGGGTCTCCACCACCTCCATCAGCAACCTCTTCCAGTGTTCTGCCACCCTCATAGCAAAGAGCATTCTCCTGATGTCCAAAGGAGAGCAGCAAATGCCTGTTACTCCATTTGACAACTCACAAAAGACACAGAACAATATTAAATCATGGAAATGAAACAAAACCTGCTTCACTAAGATGTTCATCAGCTGTGGCTCTAAAAATGGTGTCGAGCAGAAGCCACCAACAGTCAAAATTCAACCACTGAGTTACATTGCATACAACATCAGAACAAGAATTATCATCTACATGCTATTTCTTGTAGTAATTAATGAGGACGATCATTTATCATTTTAGTTTGAAAAGCACAAATCCAATCAAATTATTTGTTAAAATGCAGCTCTGGACAACAAAAAATCAGAGTTGTAGCATAACATAACAGCTGGCAGCACACCCTTTTACAGTATGTGCATGATGGCTACACTTAAGCAGTTGTGACTGGTATTTTGCCAGTCATAATATTTTATTTCTCTTATCCAAAGTGCCAGGAGAAGATGAGACGAGATGATGGTCATTCCTAGAACTCATTATCTACAAAGAATACAAAGCAAGCCTGGATGCTGGTGTAGCTTGGAATCTTTTTCTTTCCTTATTCAGTTACCACGAAACGAGTGCACCCTCAGCAAGTCTGCAGATGGCACCAAGCTGTGTGGCACAGTCGACTTTCTAGAGGGCAGGGATCCATCCAGAGGGACCTGGACAGGCTGCAGAGCTGTGCCCAGGCCAACCTCATGACATTCAACAAGGCCAAGTGCAAGGTCCTGAACCTGGGTAGGCACAATCCCAAGCACAGCTCCAGGCTGGGTGGGGAATGGCTGAGAGCAGCCCTGAGGAAAAGGACCTGGGGGTGTGAGGTGATGAAAAGCTCAACATGAGCCTGCAGTGTGAGTGCAGCCCAGACAGCAACTGAGTGCTGGGCTGCAGCAAGAGCAGTGTGGGCAGCAGGGCAAGGGAGGGGATTCTGCCCCTTTACTCTGCTCTCCTCAGACCCCACCTGGAGTCCTGTGTGCAGTTCTGGAGCCCCCAGCACAGGAAGGACATGGAAGTGTTGGAGTGGGTCCAGAGGAGGCCACCAAGATGCTGAGAGGGCTGCAGCAGCTCTGCTGTGAGGACAGGCTGAGAGAGTTGGGGCTCTGCAGCCTGGAGAAGAGAAGGCTTCCAGGAGACCTTAGAGTAGCCTTCCAGGATCTGAAGGGGGCTCCAGGAAGGCTGGGGAGGGACTATTGACAAGGTCTGGGAATGACAGGACAAGGGGAATGGGTTTGAAGTGGCAGAGGGGAGATTGAAAGTGGATGTTAGGAGGAAGTTGTTTGCAGTGAGGGTGGTGAGACACTGGCACAGGTTGCCCAGGGAGGTTGTGGCTGCTCCCTCCCTGGGGGTGTTTAAGGCCAGGTTGGAGGAGGCCTTGAGTGAGCTGTGCTAGTGGGAGGTGTCCCTGCCTATGGCAGGGGGTTGGAACTAGATGATCCTCGAGGTCCCTTCCAACCTTACCATTCTATGATTCTATGAATCTCCTTCAGTTTCCAGTTCAGATTTTGTCATGCTTCCATGGATTGTGCTAGCATAAGATTTTTCTTAAAAACACCACAGGTTATAGTGATTACCTTTCTACTACTCTTAATCCTGAGACCACTGCCCCCCGTTTTGAAGCCTAACCTTATTTTTTCATGCCTTTCAAGTTTATGCCAGGTTGCCTGTTTGATACCCATACATGAAAATTTCATATTGTTGGCTGTGGTTTCAATACATTATTTAGGAGGTCTGAGTATTACCACAGTGTTCAGATTTTCAGAAGACTTTGGTAAATCCCTTTATTCTGCTGTCCTCAAAAGACAAAACTGCTCAATGCACAACTAACAATAGCATTAAAAAGTAAAATGAGCGCTGGCTTGGAAGAGAGCAAGTATAATTATCTGGTGGGAGTTTATCAGAATAGCTGAGCATTTGCAAAGATCTTTTGTCTTCATTTTAGCTAAGGAAGCAAGCCAGCTAAAACCAGGCTGTTGAACATGTTTACCTTAGGCTAAAAGAATACAAATCCTCTTATGGAATTATATATAGAATTATGACTATGATAAGTAAAATCACAAAATGCATGAGTTCTAGTGACACTTGAGGATAAGGAGGAATCAAGTCAAAACACACACATGAAGTGTGCTTATCTTTAACATAGCATAGCCCCAGAAAAAGGCAATAGGTCTGTCTTTTCCTCAACACCCTGAAATTCCTTATAGCTTGTATCCTGCAATGGCATTATCCATTTTGAAATTCACTCCCAAGATCGTGTTCCACAGATATTCTACAATATCTCCCCAGTGTTCCCTGCCCTCCATGCTGACAGTAACACAGCCTTAAATTTCCCTATGTTAAGCAGGATGCTATATGATGCTGTTACCTTGCTATTAAGCACCCATAATCACTTTGGCCATTCTTTACTTCAGTCATCAGGCCATGACAACACTTCTTCCTCCTCAGCCTCAGAAGTCCCTCCTTGACATGGATTCCTTGTGTGAATTAATTCAAGTGAAAGCTGGCAACGCTCTCACAGTTTAGATCATGAGCAAGAGTGAGCAGTAAAGTTTCACTTCATTTCTCTTTAATATAATAGTGCTTATCTTCCTTAAACCAGAGTTTAGGATTACTTAATCCACTGCTGTAGTAAGAGACCCCAAGTAACCTGGAGCCTTGCAGTCTAAGCATGCTGGGTGTCGAGTAGCTGTGCATTGGACGTGCATGTATTTTAATACTAGACTGGGGATTTATCTGGCTGGACTCAAGCACGCAGAACATCCTCCTCACCCACACTGCTCATCCCAGAGTCTTTCCTAGACAACAGATCTGCCCAGTGGAGTCAGAAGTGTCTGCATTGCAGCCTGTCCAGCCCTGAAGCAGACACCAAGCCAGGCTCTGGGAGAGCTGGCATAGTCCCCTGGGGAGCAAGGGAGTTAGGGTGCACAAGAGTCCTGGTTAGAGGGGCAAGAAGTAAAGACAGCTAGCACAGAAGACTCAATACACTGAGAGTTGAAGCTAGTACAGAAAAGACGACTCAATACACTGAGAATTGCTGAACACCATGAGCAGGAGGAGAATCAAAGTACACGATGCTGATCAGTGCACAGACAGAACACAAGATTAAAGCTGTGATTTAACTGAATGTTTGTGATTCATGCAACAAAATAATTCTACTTAAGCACAATCTCACATGGAACAGGTTGCCCAGGGAAGTTGTGGATGCTCCCTTCCTGGAGGTGTTCAAGGCCAGGGTGGAGGAGGCCTTGAGTGAGCTGCACTAGTGGGAGGTGACCCTGCCTATGGCAGGCGGTTGGAACTAGATGATCTTTGAGGTCCCTTCCAACCTTAGCATTCTATGATTCTATGATTTAGTTGGTGCAGAATGCCACACTGAGGTAGGCAACCCCCACGTATAAGCTAGAACAAAACTACAAAGCAGTCTACAGATTAATTGGCATTTAAGTTAAAGTCATGAGGATGGAGCAAATGAGGATTCACGTGGGGAAAAATAAGAGTTTATACTAAAGAATCATTTATCCTGATTTCTGGCATATAAATGACTGAGCTTTAACAAATATTAATACAAAGAATTAGACTATATATGGCATATTGATATTTCAAGGTCTCATCAGTGAGAATTACTTATTTCCAAAGGTTCAAATCAGAACAACATGGAAAAGAATCTGACAAATTGAAAACATTCACTAGTCCACTGACATATAAAAACTACACCTAGCTTTCATTAAGTCAAAGTGATGAAAATAAGGTGGTCAAGAAGTCAAATTCCTGAGCCACAAGCAGTACTACAGCTCGGTGGCATCTGTTTGGTTCATCTTTATGGATATGTGGCTAAGTGGGTCAGAGGCAGAGATGGTCACAGCAATACAATGCACACACTTACCCTTTACAGTGCAGCTCTTCATGGTGTGGTCTGCAAAGGCTGAGTAATTGATGGTTGCCTCACTAAGGGTATCACTGTAGGTGTTTCAGTTTATGGTAAGTGGGTTGTTCTTTGTGTTAGCTTTCCTATAATGGTCAACTACTGAGCAAGAAAAAGCAAGGGCTGGAGCAGTGAGGCTATGGCAGGTTATGAATAAAACACACTTGGCAGAGGTCTTAGGGGAAAGCCACAAACTACCTTCTCACTATTTTACTTGGGAAAAGAGTTAGATATGAAGATAAGAGGTCCCTTCCAGAATCATCTTTCTAGATGCTTTCTAATGGATGCTTTTCCACCTTCAAATGCTTACACACACAAAGGAAAAATCTGAGCCCAGCATTCAGATAAAGCCCTGCACACAAACATACAAAAAACTCAACTGCAGCACAATGGTTTCTGTTGGATGAAGTTGTCATTGTCATCATCTAATTCCCAAATGGTCATTTTCTGTTCTTAAAAATAAAATCTAAAAAAAGGAACAGGATGGTTCTCATTTCTGGTGTGCACAACTAGCACAGATAATAACAGTACAAATATCCCAACCAAATAACAGACTTCCAACAACTCAGTTGATGTCCTCTTTCCATGCTGACATTCCTTCTGTTCTGCACATCCCAGAGAAGGAGATAAGTACCCACAGCCATGCTCCTGCTATGACTCATATCTTGTTAGAACAGAAACAAGTACTTGGTTCTCTGGAAAAAAAAAAAGGTCCACAGCTGGCTGCACTGGTTTGCTGCAAGCTTACAGCTCCCTGGGTTGTACTGCTGTGCCACAGAGGTCTTCATGTCCCACTGGAGACAATTAACAAGATGTACCTTCAGAGTAAGTGATGTTCTGCATATTGTAGGAGGGTGACAAGGGCTAAGACGGTAAGAATAACTCTGTCTCAATGCAGCCTTGACAGTTAGCATGCAATGAATCAACCAAGCAACTTCACATGGCAGTGATAGTGCCCAGTACAGCTATGCCTTAGGTAGAGACAGGAGCCAGCTAGGTGGAAAAGAGCTACTGCATACCTCATATAGGAGGGCTTTGCTGTGGGGAACACAAAACTTACACTTGGTCAGCAGAGGATTAGAAGAGGACTGCAATGAGAAAAGCCTGGCCAGGAGGGCAAGGGAGAGGATTCTACCCCTTGGCTCTCCTCAGACCCCATCTGGGGAGTCCTGTGTGCAGTTCTGGAGCCTCCAGCACAGGAAGGATATGGAACTGTTGGAGCACATCCAGAGGAGGCCATGAAGATATTCAGAGGGCTGCAGTAGCTCTGCTATGAGGACAGGCTGAGAGAGTTGGGGCTCTGCAGCCTGGAGAAGAGAAGGCTTTGAGGAGACCTTAGAGTAGCCTTCCAGGATCTGAAGGGGCCCTACAGGAAGGCTGGGGACGGACTATTGACAAGGTCTTGCAATGACTGGACAAGGGGCAGTGGGTTTGAACTGGCAGAGGGGAGATTGAAACTGGATGTTAGGAGGAAGTTGTTTGCAGTGAGGGTGGTGAGACACTGGCACAGGTTGCCCAGGGAGGTTGTGGCTGCTCCCTCCCTGGAGGTGTTCAAGGCCAGGTTGGAGGAGGTCTTAAGTGACCTGTGCTAGTGGGAGGTGTCCCGCGCTATGGCAGGGGGTTGGATCCTTGAGGTCCCTTCCAACCTTACCATTCTATGATTCTAAATGGGTGGAATATCACGTGGGATCTTCTCTTACTAGGTAGACAAATCCTTTTAGGTATAAAAAAATTTTCATTCTTTCACATCAGTTTGAAAAGTCTCAAAAAGAAGAGTTACACCATGGCGAAGTCAGCTGCCTGATAAACTAAAAAAGATGACTACCACAGCCCCTTCCCTAGACAGGAGGTGGTTAGTAACAGGAAGAACTAAATTAATTGCCAGAAAAACTTCCAGTAGTATCCTTAACAAGAAGCTAAATTAGCCGGGAGCCAAAACAACCAGCAGATCTGTGACAGAACACACATGAAGAGATGTTTATCTTTTCTTCAATTAGTCAATGAAAACTCCAGAGTTTGCTAAATAAGACTCTTCCATAAATATCAGCAGTATGTAGTGCAGTGTCAATATTATTTGAACATTTGTGACCTCGACTATGAAAAGATGGAATGAGGAGACGAGACTGAAATGCTTAAAAATTCATAGATAATAGAACTGCATTTTTGTCAATGGAAATGAAAGACTTTCATCTTCCCAAGGATCATCCCCAAACTATTTCAGTTCACCTTTTCAACCTGAAATGAAAAGTTTATTTTTCATTTACATCAACATTTAAATGCCCTTCCCAAACACTTTGGGCTGGGTGCTCACTTCACTCAGGAGAAGCACTTCACTATGCCTAGGTTTAGTTGATAGATTCCACTGACAGAGTAAGAGCAGTAAGATCCTGACCACAGGCTTTGTGGCACTAGATACCAAAACAAACCAATGCAACTTCATCTTGATGTGACAAAAAACAAACTGCATGCCCCACTCTTGGAAGTGTTCAAGGCCAGGTTGGACAGGGCCTTAAACAACCTGGTCTAGCAGGAAGGTGTCTTTGCCTGTGGCAAGTAGTTTGGAAATAGATGGTGTTTAAGATTCCTTTTAAAACGAGTCTTTCTATGATTATGTTGAATTAATTTTTAAAATATAAAATAAAATTCACTCCAGTCAAACACCCCCCCCCTTAAAAGTATGCAAATTTGTTTTCCTAATGAAAAAAGTATATAGAAAAATGGAAGATTTTTCCCAAGAAAAATATTCATTCTGCAAAAGTTGCATTTTCTATTATAAATCATTCCTGACGGAAGTGGTTTGGGTTTGTTTTCTAGAGGACAAAGGTGTACTTTGCCACTGAATCTATTGTAATGACTCCTCATGATTATCATAGAATCAACCAGGTTGGAAGTGACCTCCAAGCTCATCCAGCCCAACATAGCACCCAGCCCTAGCCAAGCAACCAGACCATGGCACTATGTGCCCCATCCAGGTTTTGCTTCAACACCTCCAGGGACAGCGACTCCACCACCTCTGAGGACAGCCCATTCCAATGCCAATCACTCTCTCTGGCAACAACTTCCTCCTAACATCCAGCCTAGACCTCCCCTGGCACAACTTGAGACTGTGTCCACTTGTTCTGTTGCTGGTTGCCTGGCAGAAGAGCTCAACCCCACCTGCCTACAACCTCCTTTCAGGTAGTTGTAGACAGCAATGAGGTCTGCCCTGAGCCGCCTCTTCTCCAGGTTGCACACCCCCAGCTCCCTCAGCCTCTCCTCACAGGGCTGTGCTCCAGGCCCCTCCCCAGCCTTGCTGCCCTTNTGCTTGGGGTTGTTGTGGCCAAAGTGTAGAACCCTGCACTTAGCCTTGTTCAATCTCATCCCATTGGCCTCTGCCCACCCATCCAGCCTGTCCAGATCCCTCTGCAGAGCCCTCCTACCCTCCAACAGATCCACACCTGCCCTTAACTTGGTGTCATCTGCAAATTTACTGATGCTGGACTCAATACCCTGCTCCAGATCATCAATAAAGATATTGAACAGGATCAGGCCCAGCATTGATCCCTGGGGGACACCACTAGTGACAACTGCCAACTGGATGTGGCATCATTCACCACCACTCTCTGGGCCTGGCCCTCCAGACAGTGCTTGACCCATATCAGAGTGAATCTGTCCAAGCCACAAGCTGCCAGCTTTGCCAGGAGCTTGTTGTGGCAGACAGTGCCAAAGGCTCTGCTGAAGTCCAGGTAGACTACATCCACAGCCTGCCCTGCATTCACCAGGAGGGTAACCTGATCATGAAAGGAGCTCAAGTTGGTCAGGCAGGACCTACCCCTCCTAAACCCATGCTGGCTGGGCCTGATGCCTTGGCCAGGGATGCCTGTGAGGGAATCTGTAGAAATGTCTGTAGCAATCATGAGTTCTTGCAGACACTTTGCAGCACAGCTTTAAGAGATACTCTACTTCATACCTCTAAATAAGGGTGGAAGTCACAGCTCTCCTGCCTTTCTTTATACACTGATGATGTATTTGCTTCTATTTTACTCTCTAGTCAGTATGGTTGCTGGGCATGAGAGGAGACAAAGAAATGCTAATGAACTGTGGCACAATATCTTGCTGCATTTCACACAAGGGTTAGGGATCTTAGAACAGTTTCCATGCTGCTCATGGCAAGGGCTACAACCAGAACCTCTCTATGGTTGGCTGGGCCTGATCCCTTGGCCATCCTGTAGGTGCTTTGTGATGGCATTCAAGATGACCTGTTTCATAACCCTGCCTGGCACTGAGGTCAGGCTGACAGGTCTGGAATTTCCTGTTCCTCCTCCCAGCCCTTCTTGTGGATGAGCATCACATTGGCAGCTTCCAGTCTTCAGGGACCTCTCCAGTGAGCCATTTTTTTTTCCTCTTCTGCAGCTGACATTTTTTTCTTATTGCCAGGACTGCAATAAACATGAGTAAACAGTTTTCCTCTGAGTTCACCTGCAAAAGTACCTTGGGCAATGTATTCACTGTGGTGCTCTGCTGAAAACAGGGATAACTTGTCCTGGAGACAAAGTCAAAATTAAATCAAGCTCTCATTAGCCAAAGCCTCTGAGCAGAGTAGTGTACAGCTGCATGACTTGCCTCAGTTCAAGATGCAATCTCCCTACAAAACTCCTGGCAAAAGGTCACATTATGTGATTTATGTTGGTTTAGACTTCCACCTTCTCACCCAATGACAACTTACAAGGACTGGAATCATGTTCCTTGTCCTTGTAATGAGGTATGCAGCCTTCTCTCCAGCACATTCCCAGAGTTCAAGGGTGAGAAGAAATACATGCTACAGAGAGAGTGCAGCTACCTCAGAAAGCAAGACAGCAAAATATCCTGTAGATTTAATTCAAGCACCCCTGGAACTGGTATTTATGGATGCACATCAGTGTATCAAACTATAGCAATTTTGTGCTCATTCTCTTCTTCATTCAACTTCAGTTTTGCTTTTTGCAGCAACCAGAATTATGCATCATGCTATAGATGTGCACTCTTCAAAAGGGAAAAGAAAAACTATTGCATCAAAGCAAGATCTCTACCTTGGACCACAGCAAATTGCTTGGCTGCCCTGTTATTACACTCAAGACATTCTCAGGCAGCTGGGCCTCATTACAGGCAATGGAGCTTTAGTCATTAACTTCAGAGAGATCAGGATAAAGCAGTAAATGCAACAAAGAGAATGTAAAGCACGTTAAGCAAGAAAATCAAACAGTACAGAGCATTGCTAATGCTGCATGTTAAGCATGTTTCCTGTTGAGTGCTGAGAGACCACATATGCCTTGAGAAAGACACTCCTAGGGGGCTTTTGCTTTGCTTGCAGCCTGGTGGAGCATTGCCCTGGCAAAGGCCTTGCCACGCTACAGCAGAACGAACGGCTAAAAGATGAGGTCCATCCTTCCTTCCTTGTTGTACTTTTCCCAGTGGAGGCAACATTTCCAAACAGACTAATGTTGCAGAAAGCAGTTTTTCGGGAAAGAAAAAAAATGTGGTCAGGAATTCAGAGGTACAGGCTATGCCAGCTTGTTTGGTGTGACTTTTAACAGCACTGATCTTCCCATTTACTACAGCAATGACATAGAATGGTAAGGTTGGAAGGGACCTCAAAGATCATCTAGTTCCACCCCCCTGCCATAGGCCAGGACACCTCCCACTAGCACAACTCACTTAAGGCCTCCTCCAACCTGGCCTTGAACACCTCCAGGGAGGGAGCAGCCACAACCTCCCTGGGCAACCTGTGCCAGTGTCTCACCACCCTCACTCCAAACAACTTCCTCCTAACATCCACTTTCAATCTCCCCTCTGCCAGTTCAAATCCACTGCCCCTTGTCCAGTCATTGCAAGACCTTGTCAATAGTCCCCCTCCCAGCCTTCCTGTAGGCCCCCTTCAGATCCTGGAAGGCTACTCTAAGGTCTCCTCAAAGCCTTCTCTTCTCCAGGCTGAGGAGCCCCAACTTTGTAGCCTGTCCTCATAGAGCTGCTGCAGCCCTCTGAGCATGTTTGTGGCCCTCCTCTGGACCTGCTCCAACAGTTCCATATCCTTCCTGTGCTGGGGGCTCCAGAATTGCACACAGTACTCCCCAGATGGGGTCTGAGGAGAGCAGAGCAAAGGGGCAGAATCCCCTCCCTTGCCCTGCTGCCCACACTGCTCTTGATGCAGCCGAGCACTCAGTTGCTGTCTGGGCTGCATGCACACACTGCAGGCTCAGGTTGAGACATGGGCATTTGTGTCCCCAGGACTTGCTCGGTTCCAATCCTCCCCCAAAACGTTGCTGCATTTTGAATGAGATAGGTAAGTGTTGCAAAGAAAATTTCAGTACTCAGTCTGCTTTCTGCTGAACTATTTTTTGTGAAAAGTACACATGAACTTTAAAGCCACTCTAAGACTTTCAGTGGTTAACTGAAGTAGATTTTGTGAAAGAATGAACAATAAGAGTGAAAGGTCCAAGTATTAACATTAACCCCCTAATAAAAGGAATGATATTTAAACCATTCCTAGAAATAAAAGATGAGTACCTGGTCCTACTGCTGGAAGAGGCACATAGATTAGATTATATCCAATCAGGCAAAATACAGACATTAAACATTTATGAACAGATCTGATATATTCTGAATTAATCAGTTCTGCACATTTAAAAGTTTTAATATTTAATGCTGCTACCTCAGTCCTGCAGAAATATTAAACTTCCATGCAGTTCTTAAAAGGAGTAGCTGCAGATTTGGCTGCAAGCTTCTGTCCTGAGCTTTGTTTTGTGGAGAACCACAATTATGAGGCACTGAACTACAGCTGAAATTCCCAATATTTTCACCACAGATGAAACAGGAATAAGGACAGTAATGATGAAAATAATTATTGAGCCAGGGATAAGTACATGTACAATCTGATTAAGTCTCCTAGGCATGATGGATTGCTCATGAAGGCTTACTAATATCATACTTCCACAAAATCAGATGGGTGTAAAAGGCTAAAGGCATTTTAGATATCATAGTGTATCAGTGTTAGTCTGTTAGTATTGTAAACCTTCTCCAAAAGATCAGCTATGGTAAGCAAAAAACACAGACATATTTCTCTGCTCAAATTCTCCCACCTGAAAAACCAAGCACAATAAAATTTGTCTTCACCTCTGTCAATAATGGCAATTTTATATACAGTCTGGAAGAACTTTTCTGGTAATTTATGAGAGCTTTAAAACAATGCTTAAAAAACATATTAAAGAGACATGAAGGCATTTACAAGGATTCTGGTTAGGTATGATTATTACAATGTATGCTCTGATTATAAACATCTGAGACTCCCTGGTTTATTACTTCCAAATCCCTAGATTAACACTACAAAAACAGGATGCTGTAAAACTGATGAAATTTGGTGCACCCTGCAGGAAGCCAAGCAGTGTAAGTGAGCATCTGCTTTTTTTCACATCACTTTGACAGATTCTGCAACACCTGAACTCTTGTCCATCTCTCTGCCTCATGCCAATCAGCCCAAATTCAATATATGGTTATCACTCTACATGGTTTTGCCTGCATTTTCATTATAAATGCCCCAGAACTGAAATTCCCGTACTGCAGACCTAACACTAGTGGTTAAGTTCCAAGAGCAGCATAGCTACGGCACATAGTCTGTCACTGAAGCATATGCAGGTCACTAGCCAAGAGACAGCCTGCCCCCAATATCAGTTATTCCTAACAACAAACTAAATAATACACAAACTCAATATAACATCCCCCAAACTCACAAACAAGACACAAAACCGCACCAAAAACACAACCCGAGATGAAACAAAAAAAACACAACACCAAACACCAACAAAAACCCAAACCCACAAGAGCAGAATCAGAAACACATCTCAAACTTTTTTTTTTTTTGAGGAAAAACAAGCAGCATCCTTTAACATCCTTCCCTTTCAGCAACCACGTCACAAATGCTCAAGCACAGATGAAACAGAGAAGCTCCACTTCAGTCCTTGCACCAATCTGTGCTCCTGCTAACCTGTAGTTAAACCCAGAGACCTCAAATAACCAAAGCCTCCACACACAAGAAACCCTGCCCCAGAGGGTGCCCTTTGCTGATTTCACAATGTTTCTGGCAACTGAACTAAAATTAGCAATTCTGTCCTGTAAATGAGATGCTTGTAAGCAGCAGGCAGGCTCCTCTACAGAGCCAGTTAAAACAAAAGGAGGTTCTTTATTCCCAATGCTGAACATCACTGTCCAAGAGCAGACATACACTCATCAACCAGCAGTACTGGCAGTTGCTTTGTGTTTCTATGAAAGATAAAGGGGAAATTATGGGAAAGTTAAGACAAAGCCCATTAAAGAAAATGTAAGGACACAGTCTGAACCATGCTGAGCAGAGTCTTTGGCTCCTGGAAAGGCCCTGTGATGGCAAAAGAGGCACCTCCATGGTTGCTCAAGGAAATCATTCAGCAACTATTTCTTCTTTACATGTACAAGGAAAGGAGAATTCATTAGAGTAAGGAGTTTATCAGAGGAGAAATAGGACATACCAATTTCTTCCTCCTCGAACTAGAGAAAATTTAGACTGGATGCTAGGAACAAGTTCTTTGCCATGAGGGCAGTGGAACACTGGAACTGGTAGTTCAGGCCCCATCCCTAGAGATACTCAAGGTGAGGATCAGTGAGGCTCTGTGCAACCTGATCTAGTTGACAATGTCCCTGCTTACTGCAGAGGGGGTTGGATTGGATGACCTTTGGAGGTTCCTTCATCCCAAATCATTCTGTGAGTCTATGAATTATGGAAATAGATACCACATACATAACAGCACAAATCATAACTATGTTCTTCTAGTAATTTATACATAACTATGCATCTTACTTGGAAACCAAATTCCTGCAAACTTATCACAAATCTAACCATGAAAGGGGGGAAACTGCAGGTCCCAACACGAAATCTGTGAATTACAATGTGCAGAACCAAGTGGAAAACTCCCTAAGTTTGTACCACTGATTCAAAACCTGATTTTTCAGCAAGTGTTTCAAATCAACCACTAATTATTAAATTGCCACATGTGCCTGCCAAACACCTGTGCACCATTTAAACAAAAGCAAACCTTTAATACACTTCCATCAAAAAGGTGAAGTTGTTGGAAAGAGCCATTTGAAATAAAACTGTGTTCCAGCAACAGCTCAAGCACTGTGCAGTTGCTTCTGTGTTATGGGGGGGGGTCAAGGAAATAATACCAGCAGTGTAATTATAAAGCATATTGGAAAGGCAGGTGCTGCAGTTCATTGTTATGCTAAAAAACTCCTAGCAATCATCTATAGCAATTGCAGCTGTCTGTCTTTTACCAATGTATAATAATTACCCATTTGATCAGCAAATGTAACCACCTGCAGTTAACTGGTTTACCAGTTTAGCTACCTCTAAGGATGAAATGCCTTTTAAAAAAAGAAATCACACAAGTTAGTGCCAAAATTTAAATGCACTTTAAAAGTTTCATACAGAAACACTGTTTCAAATGGCTGTAGAATTACATGTGCTCTACTAGGAGTGCTCAGGAAGTGCTTTTGCAAAACTTGGAAGTGTCCTAAAAATGACATCAATAAATTTTAAAATGCCAGGTAGCTCAGTCAGTGTTCTGTGAAGGACAATAATTATAACTGCATCTCTATTACTAAATACATCCATCACACTACCTGGGCTCCTTAGAGAACACATTTAAATATACACAGCCATTACATATGGCCAAGTTCACATCTTCTCTTTTCTCCCTTAGTCCTTTTTTTTTTTCCCCTCTCTGATGATTGTAGCCTTGTGTCTTATCTGAAAAATCTGTTTCTTTTCACCTGGGCCTGTAAAACTCCACTCAGCTGAGTAAAATATTATTGTTTTTTTCATTAACTTAAGTGTCTATATTTAGCACATATGTAAGGCTAAATCCTAGTGGAATCTGGAAAAGAACCACAATTTGAAATGAAAATTGATTTAATGAAATGGCCAAACTACTACCAATGTCAACACAAATTATATAAAATTATACTCAACTCAGCAGGGAAGCAGTCTTCAAGAACAGGAAAGAAATGAAAAGGAGCCTAAGAAGCTAAAGAGTAGGTTCTCTTCTATAGAGCAAACTTCCTCCTTACACCGAGTGTGATGCTCATGGTCTAGGATACACCTGTGTGCCAACCCCAAAGCTGGCCTGGACTCTGTCCTAGCAAAATCACGACAATAAAGCATCGTGGTAAAGGATAAGGAAGGTAGATTATCTACACGACCTGCCAAAATTCCCTCCTTCATAAGGAGATCATTTCCCTGCCCACGGCAAACACAAGCGTTGTCTCTGCAGCCCACCATTGCAAATGCAAAGCTCTGGCACTGCCTGCAGCCGGGGCCGAGACACCTACCTGTTTGCAGAGGAGCACTGCCTGGGATGCCACATTTCTTTAGCTAACAGCTGCTGCCCAGGTCGCAGCCGCCGCCGCGGCCCAGCCGGAGGACTCCGCAAACCCTCTCCCGCCCGGCCGCGCTCGCTGCCCAGCGGCCCCTGCGCTCCTCAGGCTTTTAAAGACGCCGCTGGAGCTGCCCCTCGACAGGCTCTGTGCCGAGAGCGGTCGAGCTGTGGCTCAGGGCAGTTCGGTTCTGGAGGCTGATCCCTGCGGTCTGCCTGTACGGGGGTGCAAAGGAAACGAAAAGCCCAGGGGTTCCTGCACGTATAGGTCCTGCTATACCAGATGTTGCTGGTACTTCACCCATCAGCCTGATGCCAGGATCCCCTAGAAGTCCTCTGCATGAATTAAATCCTCTTTCCTCAACTCATGATGCAAAGAAGCCCCCAGCATAATAGCAGAAGTCTTGTGCTTCTTTTTAATGCTTTGAAATGTTTTATTATTTCTTTGTCCACTGGGTTCTAGGTCATAGAATCATAGAATGGTAAGGTTGGAAGGGACCTCAAGGATCATCTAGTTCCAATCCCCTGCCATAGGCAGGGAAACCTCCCACTAGTACAGCTCATTCAAGTCCTTGTTCAGCCCGGCCTTGAACACCTCCAGGGTGGGAGCAGCCACAAACTCCCTGGGCAACCTGTTTCACCAGGTCGCACCAAACTCCATCCTACTGGGTCAATTGTGAGGTGCCTCACAGGTTGCAGCACAGTTGAAAGAAAGGCATAAGATAAGGTAATTATATTTTAATTACTCTGTTTTCAGTTTCTGCTGCAGAGGGCACAATTCTTGGGTGCAGAAGTGAGCAATGTAGCATGCCTTGCTGTGCTGAGTTTATCACAGTGCCTATGGGCAAAAGCTAAAAGCTTAATTTCTTCAACCTTTAAATGGTGATGTGTCACACCCAGCATTTGTTTTGTATTTGCAATGAAGCCTCTGCAGATTTAAGCTGTGGTAGTTTTCTTCCATTTAACTTTGTAATGTTTCTAAGGCATCTGAATTTAAACACAAACTGTGTACAGTTCTGGAGCCCCCAGCACAGGAAGGACATGGAACTGTTGGAGAGGGTCCAGAGGAGGCCACAAAGATGCTCAGAGGGCTGCAGCAGCTCTGCTATGAGGACAGGCTGAGAGAGTTGGGGTTCTGCAGCCTGGAGAAGAGAAGGCTTTGAGGAGACCTTAGAGTAGCCTTCCAGGATCTGAAGGGGGCCTACAGGAAGGCTGGGGAGGGACTATTGACAAGGTCTGGGAATGACAGGACAAGGGGCAATGGGTTTAAACTGGCAGAGGGGCGATTGAAACTGGATGTTAGGAGGAAGTTGTTTGCAGTGAGGGTGGTGAGACACTGGCACAGGTTGCCCAGGGAGGTTGTGGCTGCTCCTTCCCTGGAGGTGTTGAAGGCCAGGCTGGAGGAGGCCTTGAGTGAGCTGTGCTAGTGGGAGGTGTCCCTGGCTTTGGCAGGGGGTTGGAACTAAATGATCTTTGAGGTCCCTTCCAACCTCACCATTCTATGATTCTATGATTTTTCTGTGCTAAACTGAGACACTGAAAAAAAATCTCACTGAGGTGAATGGGGAATTATTATCTTTACAGAAAACACTACACTTTAGGGAAGCTGAGTTCAGGGTGCAGTCAGTAATCACAGTCAAACCAAAACATAACAGCAGTTGAAAGAGCTTTTACACAAGAAGAGCAGAGGTCTGCCACAAACACCTTAGCAGCGCACACTGTATGTGAAGGCAGGAGAAATCTGCAAATACACTTCATAAACTGTTTGGGAACTTCAGAGCCCTAAGTGTTTGAGCCTCCATCTGGAAAAATCTAAAATCTGAATTTTGCAAAGAATTTGAGCACCAGGATTCTAAATAATTACATCTGCACTTCTGTGTGCCGGAAACCTTTGAATGTGTCATCAGCCCACATAATGGGCATTTAAAATCTGGGGCAGCGCACAGCAGCGTGCACTTCAAGACTGGCATCTTGGAAATTGAGAGCAGTCTTTGCAGAAACAGAGAAGGCAGCTGAACCACAGCTTTATGCAAGGTTAAAGCAGAAAATGGACAAGCACATACAGAGGTGTGCAGCATTATGCAAGAGCTAAGCAGAAGAGCTCTCTCTGTCCAACCCAGCAACATCCATGGCTGGGCTATGGGGTCCAGGGCTGCTGACATGATCCCTGCTGCTCATGGCTAGTCTCTTTGGCACCTTTCCCATTTTATGGGCTTTGTATAGCATATTCTTCTTTTTAAGAAGAATATGGGTGACCTGTTCTAGTGGGAGGTGTCCCCGCCTATGGCAAGGGGTTGGAACTAGACGATCTTTGAGGCCCCTTCCAACCTTACCATTCTATGATTCTATGATAATTGAAAAATATCTTTAAAGTTTAATGGATAGGAAATATATCTATATTGATTTCAGCAATAATGGATATATTTAAAGCAGGAGTTTACCAAGGCAAATTTGCCATTTGGAATGTAATCATAATATAAGGAAATACAGATTTATACCTTAAATGTTCCATGGGCAAGTATGCATGCAATCATTTGGTAATGAGTCGTAGCAAAATGAGGGCTGGAGCACCTCCCCTATGAGGACAGACTGAAAGAGTTGAGGTTGTTCAGTCTGAAGAAGAGGAGGCTCCCAGCGGACCTTATTGTGGCCTTCAGTATCTGAAGGGAACCTACAAAAAAGCTGGAGAGGGACTTTTTAGGCTATCAGGTAGTGACAGGACTAGGGGGAATGGAGCAGAGCTGGAGGTGGAAAGATTCAGACTAGAGGTGAGGAGGAAGTTCTTCAGCATGAGAGTGGTGAGAGCCGGGAATGGGTTGCCCAGGGAGGTGGTTGAGGCCCCATCTCTGGAGGTGTTTAAGGCCAGGCTGGATGAGGCTCTGGCCAGCCTGATCTAGGGTAGGATGTCTCTGCCTATGACAGGAGGGTTGGAACTGGATGATCCTTGTGGTCTCGTCCAACTCTGACTGATTCTATGATTCTATGAAAATGCCATTTAAAAAATATCCTGCACTTCCTATGTTTTAGATTCTGTGGATTTCAATTCATGTGTAAATCTTACTGACTCTGATTGCTCCAATAAAACCTGGAAGGCTACTTGTGTAATTCATTATTGCAAAGTCAGAGTGGAAATCTGCTAAGAAACAGAAATTTTGCAAATAATTAAGTTTTTAAGAGGGAACTTTGGATTTTTTTTTTTAATTTTTTTTTTTTTACCTGAGAATTTTGGGGTGTTCCTTAAAGGAAAGCAAGGAGTAGACAAGTAGATGCTCCAAGCATTCGACCTTCTTGGCACCTTTTCCAGCTTGTGTTCTCATTGAATCAACGTCATTCTCTTTTCCTGCTTTCTCTTCCTGAGTAAACAGCTTTCTTGCCCACCAAGAGGAGGGAGCCTGGAGAAGCCCTGAGCCCCTAGAGCCAAGCTGCATGCCAGGATGGCAGGTGAGCAGGCACAGCACATGAGCAGCTCTTGGCACTACTTGAGCCTCCAGCAGCAGCTAGGACAGACACAAAGGTTTGTTAAAGAGCTGTTTGCTCACTACAAAACACCTTCTGAAGGCATTTTTAAACACTCCTACAAGATTGTGATTTGAAATGTATCTCGTCTTTGCACTCACTGAAAATAAGTTGATGTGTCAGTTGGGTGCTGGCATCAACCATTTTTGGATGATTGGTTTCAAATCCTCTAATCAGCTTACAGTCCAAATAATTGAGCTGTGTGTTGGGGAAGGCCCTTTGAGGCACGAGTGAAGACATCCTCCCTCCAGCCCTGGAGCAAGACTGTAGCTGTCATTTCCAGCCCCCTTCGTTGCCTGCACCTTTGTGTGACAGCCAGCTGGAAGCTGCTTCATTTCCCCAAGAGTATCCTGACCCCATCTCCCTACTGCATGTGTAGCTAACAGAATCACAGGATGCCTTTATTTTGCTAAGAAATATTGTAGTAGCATACATGTAGATTTCAAGCTAAGATTTAGCTAGACATTTTTATTCTGTTTTATTGAAAATTATAACCCTCACTAAACTACTCCTACCAGCCACTCCACAAAACAACAGGAGACACGCTGTGATCCTCATAGAGGAAGCCTAACTCAGAAGTGATATAAATAGCAAGCAAAAGATATACATTAGTATGGGCTAGAGTAATGGATGCAGAGTGAGATTTTCTACTTGGACAGGCAGCCCATAATGGGCTTTAAAATAAGGGTGGCATCCTGTGGGGTGATTTCATATCCTGCTGTCGTTGCTTAAAGCGAACAAATTACTGCTTGCCAATAGGACTGACAGAGCTGCCAGCTTCAGTGCTCTCTTTCTGGCCATCCCACCTGGTGCAAAGCTCTCTCAGGAGGGTGAAATGCCAGTTTGTAACGGAAAAAATAAGCACTGACCAAGTTTGCCCATTCCCCTGTCTTTACTGTCCAGGACACTTGCCCCCTTTCACAGTCCTCCCTTGTTTCCAACAGCTAAAGAAGGAAGGGGTCAGGAGCTCCATTTTCCTGTTCTCCCAGAAACTATCATGCCCTGCATTCTGTATTTTCCCTTTATTGTCTTCCTTTTATGATCTTCCCTTATTTCCTAGTTCACTGTAATTACATATTAGGACATCAAACAGTGAGGCAGGGATTGCTTTTGAAGGCTTTTTTAATTAGCTTTTCTATTGTGTCTTCTAATACCTCCTCTGGCTTTAGACTTACTTTTTTTCTGTTCACAATCTCCTGAACATATGGTGGTAAATATGCAGCATGCTGTGAGCTTCACCTGGAGTCTACTTACAATATATCTGCAATGTAAATAACAGACTTCATGTCAGTCAATTAATCACACACCAGTGGTTGGCAGAGGGCAGGCAGACTGCAGCAAGAGAAATTGGAAACTGGTGTCTTGGTCAGTGTTGGACTTCAGCTACTATGTGGTACCTAAGGCAGCATGCTTCAGCAGCATCACTGCTTTTGCTTTAAAATACTCCTGTTACAAGTGCATCAGACATTGCTTGATATCATAACAACTCAATTTAGGGCAAAATTCTGCACTCACTAGGACCACTTTGATAACAATACATCCATTGGACAGAATGTGACCCAAATGCAAATTTCATACCAAAAAATAAATTAAATTTAAAGTGATGCCAAGAAATTTAAATACCACTATCCCAGCAGAAAGTGTTTCTTTTTTGGTAAAACTAATTCAGATTAATTACTTTAGAGATTTGTCTTATTCCTGGGTTTGCAACAATTGCAGACAGAACAAGACAAAGTGCTTTGTTTACCTGATTCACTTTACTTAACTCAAGGGATTCATAGGGATATCATCAATTATAGTCACAAACAAGTATTTTATGGTTTAAAAAAAAAAGGCTCTCTACTTCAGTAGAGCTTTTCTAATTTGAAGATCTCAAACTATTTTCTGTAAAAATCATTTGTCACTCATATGAAGGACCAATGAAAAATATAGACATAAATCAGCTAATATTTAAACAAGCTTGTGTGGACCTAATAGAAAGAATTTTCCTAGTGACAATGCAAATCTCGTCAAAGGAAAAGAAATCACAGAATGATAGAATGGTAAGGTTAGAAGGGACCTCAAAGATCATCTAGTTCCAACCACCTGCCATAGGCAGGGACACCTCCCACTAGCACAGGTCACTCAAGGCCTCCTCCAACCTGGCCTTGAACACCTCCAGGGAGGGAGCAGCCACAACCTCCCTGGGCAACCTGTGCCAGTGTCTCACCACCCTCACTGCAAACAACTTCCTCCTAACATCCAGTCTAAATCTCCCCTCTGCCAGTTTAAACCCATTGCCCCTTGTCCTGTCATTCCCAGACCTTGTCAATAGTCCCTCCCCAGCCTTCCTGTAGCCTCCTTCAGATACTGGAAGGCTACTCTAAGGTGTCCTGGAAGCCTTCTCTTCTCCAGGCTGCAGAGCCCAAGCTCTCTCATAGCCTGTGCTCATAGCAGAGCTACTGCAGCCCTCTGAGCATCTTCGTGTCCCTCCTCTGGACCCACTCCAACGCTTCCATGTCCTTCCTGTGCTGGGGGCTCCAGAACTGCACACAGGACTCCAGGTGTGGTCTGAGGAGAGCAGAGCAAAGGGGCAGAATCCACTCCCTTGCCCTGCTGCCCACACTGCTCTTGCTGCAGCTCAGCACTCAGTTGCTGTCTGGGCTGCACTCACACTGCAGCCTCATGTTGAGCTTTTCATCACCCCAGCCTGTTTATGGCTAATATTCCTCCATGTCTCACTGTACCCAACCCTGGATTTGTCTCTGCTAGACCCAGAAAGATATTTTGACACACATCTGGCTTCAGGCAAGGTGACAAACAAGTGGCCTCAGCCACCTTTACCCATCTTACAGTGCAGCAGTTTGGCCCTACTGGTCTCCAGAAGGTTTATGTTATTGCTTTTATCCTATTTCTTCTGAGACTTTATTCCCACAGAGATCACTGTACCCTTTCCTCCCAGTTGCAGAGGTTAAGCCACACCTTGAGCACTGTGTTCAGTTCTGGAGCCTTCACCACCAAAAAAAGACACTGAGGTGCTGCAGCAGGTCCAGAGAAGGGTAACAAAGGTGGTGAAAGCATTGGAGAACAGGTTTTATGAGGAATCACTGAGGGAACTGGGGTTGTTTAGTCTGGAGAAAGGAGTCTGAGGGGAGACCTCCTTGCTCTACAACTATATAAAGGGAGGTTGTAACAAAGTGGGTGCTGGTCTCTTGTCCCTAGCAATAAGTGATCAGACAAAAGGAAATGGCCTCAAGTTACACCAGGAGAAGAAGAAGAAACTTCTTCACTGAATGGGTTATCAAGCACTGAGAAGGTGGTTGAATCCCCACCTCTAGAGGTGTTTAAAAGATGCACAGATGTGTTGCTAAGAAGCATGGTTTAGCCTCAGAGTAGAGTTGGCAGAGTTAGAGAATGATCTTAAAGGTCTTTTCCAACCCAAGCCATTCTGTGATGCTATAGCTCCAGGAAGGACCAGACTGGACATCAAGGCTCCAGCCCCAAAGCAGGGACAGGCAAGCCTGTGTCCCCCAGGGGCACATGCAGCTCTTTCCCATGGCAGCAGCTGGCTCATTGGGGAAGTAAGGCTGCAAATCCTGGGCATCTCATCCAGGCTAGACCAAACCTCTCCTTCCAGAGCAAGAGTGGCAAGCAGGTGGACATGCTACCTGCAGTCAGAGAGGCTCAGCAAGACTGATGCCTCTCTACATGCTGTCCTGAGAACCAGTGGAAAAGCCAGCACTCTACATACCTGACTGTCTGTAGTTTTTCTGATTTGCCCTCCAAGTTGTGAGCTTTTCATTTTGACCTGCACAGCACTTTTGTTGCCTGCATGGTACTTTCCACTACTGGCATATCCCTGGGCTCTTGAGGAGTCAGCCCATGTCCAGCTCACAGCAGGACCAGGGCTGTGGGTTAACACCAGCTCCAGCTCTGCCATGGGACAGACATTTCAAACTCTAGCACCTGCTGGATTCAATTAAGGGCCTTTGTTCTTTGGACAGAGGATGACCAGGGAGCAATGCTTGAGTCAGAAACAAAGACAAGCCCCAAAGCAGAAGACCTTATCATATTTCTGAGTTAATTTATAATCATAATGCTTTTACTCTTCCATGGCAAAGTAAGTAAGATGGTGTTGTGATTAAGATGCAGGATATCTAATTTGAGAGCTGCATAAAGGGAAATCAAGGAGTGCCATCTATCAGGAAGATGACTGTAAAAGAGTCAACTCTTCCTCCATCCTCGCTATAAATCTTTCCCTGAGAAGAACTGCTAGGTTATAAAGAACAAGAAAGTAAAAAATAAATAAATAAAAAGGAGACATGTTAAACACTACCTAACAAGCTTCATGACATGAGCACAAAAGTCTTAAGTTCTGTGTCATAAATTCAATGCCATCAAAAAGATTCAGCTGCTGTGTCCTCAGAAACAGCAGCAAGTAAATGAAGCACGATATTAAAAGACACTCAAGTCTTTAATATGCCTGAAATATCTTAAATTCATAAATCTGACTCAAAGAAATATCACACAGGCACTATCAACATCTTTTTTTCCCCCCATTCTGTCACTTTTTCTATAGATTTTCTGCAAGTAAAAGGTGGCCCAAACATTTACAGAATACAGAGAAGCCAGAAAACTTCCTTTGCGGACATGACTGCCTGCAACCATTATTTCTACTCAAATAAACACACTTAAATATGCCAAGATTAATGCCTGCATATGTTTAAATTACCACTTCCAAAGAGATCAGCATGGCCAGCAAGGCAAGGGAGGGGATTCTGCTCCTTTGCTCTGCTCTTATCAGACCCCATCTGGAGTCCTGTGTGCAGTTCTGGAGCCCCCAGCATAGGAAGGACATGGAACTGTTGGCGTGGGTCCAGAGGAGGCCACAAAGATGCTCAGAGGGCTGCAGCAGCTCTGCTATGAGGACAGGCTGAGAGAGTTGGGGCTCTGCAGCCTGGAGAAGAGAAGGCTTCCAGGACACCTTAGAGTAGCCTTGCAGGATCTGAAGGGAGCCTACAGGAAGGCTGGGGAGGGACTATTGACAAGGTCTTGTAATGACAGGACAAGGGGCAATGGGTTTAAACTGGCAGAGGGGAGATTGAAATTGGATGTTAGGAGGAAGTTGTTTGCAGTGAGGGTGGTGAGACACTGGCACAGGTTGCCCAGGGAGGTTGTGGCTGCTCCCTCCCTGGAGGTGTTCAAGGCCAGGTTGGAGGAGGCCTTGAGTGACCTGTGCTAGTGGGAGGTGTCCCTGCCTATGGCAGGGGGTTGGAACTGGATGATCCTTGAGGTCCCTTCCAACCTTACCATTCTATGATTCTATTAGATTGAAGGCAACCCACCTATTCCCAGAGGCAGCACACGGTGATTATTCCATACAGGTATTTTCAGGGGGAAAATACCTTGTTCAGAAGCACTGAATGTTGTGATTCTGCCATAAATAAAATCCTTTCCTTTTGGTTTTACATTTAGGGCACATAAGCCTTTATTTTCTGTTTAAAAGTACTAATCTTCTTAACGGTATAATCAAGCCTCTAATATATAATATTATCAGTTTATATTTAGAAGGAATAACTGTCACGTTAGTGCTGATGGACATATCTCTCCATTCATCTGACTGAATTACCCTGCATAAATCCCTTTCCTTAATTCATTTCTGCAGAGACAGCAAGCAGCTTTTTTTTTTTGCTTTTTTTTTTTTTTTTTTAAAGCAAATCATAGAGTTGCAAGATATTTATAGTTAATATGTAAAAATCCTGCTTCGAGATCATAGAATCACAGAATGGTAAGATTGGAAGGGACCTCAAGGATCATCTAGTTCCAACCCCCTGCCATAGGCAGGGACACCTCCCACTAGTACAGCTCACTCAAGGCCTCCTCCAGCCTGGCCTTGAACACCTCCAGGGAGGGAGCAGCCACAACCTCCCTGGGCAACATTTCAGAGAAAAGTTTCTTTCTTTCTCCATTTCTCACAGGAAAATGTTCCAGTTTGTAGCTTTTTTAATAACACTGGATTCTTCAGGCTGCAAAGTCAATCAAAGGTATCCCTACAATGAACAAAGTCACACGAACCTTAAGTTTGCATCCTTGACAGCTTTCATAGAATCATAGAATCAACCAGGTTGGAAAGACCTCCAAGCTCACCCAGCCCAGCCTAGCACCCAGCCCTAGCCAATCAACCAGACCATGGC